>JAMYHX010000384.1:0-42096 GCA_025529335.1 Rhizopus sp. PT2906
AGTTGCTTATTAAACAAGTTTGTTTTTATTGTTTTTGAATAAAATCAAATCATGGTCAAGTATATCTGAGAGAGAGATAGAGAAAAAGGAGAGGGGGTATAATAGCAATCTATTCTTCATCACTTGGTAACTGTACATTCTTTATACGTGTCGAAATATTATTAAACATGGTACGGATACCATTGCCTACAACCTCTTCACTGAATGTACGTACATTTTTACTGATGGCAACGATTTTGTTCAAATCAAACAGTTCATCTTCCTCATAAAAATTAGATAATCTTCTTTCATTTTGGGTATCATCTATAGATACTGAACGTCTTAGAGGAAACAACTGTCGTCTTGTATTTGGACTAGCTTGTTTGTTAAACTTGGATATGAATGTATCCCATGGAGGTGGTCTATTATCAAAAGACTGTTATTTAGTTGTTTCTTTTTTCGTCTTTGTTATGCTTACCTCTGTCGTTGATCAGATGTATTATAATCGTAGTAATGATTACTGACATCATCTACAGACTCATCATCACTTAAGTCGCTGGTATCATTATTTACGTTATTGATGATATTTCTTTTAATAATAGCCAATTTTTCGGTAAAATCGTCCAGTTTATCACCTAGTAAATTTTGTGCGGCTGCAACCACGGAGGGTCTACGGGTACCGGATTGATTCGGAACAGCATAGACTGGTGTACTTATGGAAGACGACGGCTTAAAACCGATAGTCATGGGGGGTACAGGCTGGTAAGGTAACTTGGCTACTCTTGCTGTAGGAAAGTCAATATCTGTACTGAAATTGGGTTCAATGGGATTGTCTATCTCAGATAATGTGCTTTCTCTACTGCTGCTGGATTCGATCGAGCAAGGTTTTATGCTAGGTAAGTCTTTGGGCGATTCAGCAAGGACACTTTCTGTAATATGGACAGATGTCTCCTGCACTGTGTTACTTTGCTCATCTGATGACATAGACTCATTCTCGGTATCACTGCTATATTTGTTGATGTTTTGGGGTGTTAATGCGATGTCCAAAAGGTCTTGGTGGTTAACAGCAGACTCTACGTTATTGTTATGATAAATATGTGCACTATTCAGCTGTTTATAAATGAATAAGTAATGTTGATTACAATGGATCCTAATCTGTTACCTTGGGTCCATCATCGATTATGGCTGATATACGCTGCTCTGATAGAAACTGTGCATCTTCTTCTTCTTCAACAAGTGATGAGGTCTGAGAATGATTTCCGGCAAGTGGACTATATTCTGACTGTATAAAGCTGTTTCCTCTAAAAGAGCCTTTGTTATTCCTCGATGACCAATCTGATAAACCATATGAATATTCATTAAGGTCTTGTTCCTGTCTTGATCTTATCACGTCAAAATCAAGGATTTCATTGTTTTCTTCAGGTAAATGTATCTCGCCTCTTGTTTCTCTTTTCAAAAGGCAGCAAAAAGATAGTATATGATTATCATTGACATTATCGTCGTCATCTGAAAGGTGTATTTGGGAACCTGTTCTTCTAGAAAGACAGGATTCCAGCAAATTCATATTTCAAATATAAAAAAAAGAAGGAGGAAGCAGTTTTTGGGAAAAAAAAAGAAAGAAAAGGACGAATCTGTAATTCATCTGTTGTGACACATGCTCTATGCTCCTATTTAGTATACAGTGTAACTTTTTGAATAGTGTCTTAGACATCAAGTCTGACCCCACGCTTCTAATTTGGTCGACCGATATAAAGATATGAAGTAATCTTGTTTATCAGTAAAAAGAGTAACTGATAGAGATAATTTAATCTTTAAGCCCCTGATTCAGATTACATTGGTGACCTTATGATTTTATTCTAAAAACGGAGTCTCTTTGAGACAGTTAAAGAAGTACATAAGGGATAAAGATGCAGTTGTGTGTGTTAGACTAGAGGGGCGTTGGTTTGTAGAGCAAAACATTTGATGTCTTATATTGAACAAAAGCATAAAGCGACCTTCCCCAGAACGGTTCTCTTTTTATCACTTACTATGTCAGGGCAAAAGGAAGTCTAGCGATATATGCCTTGGTAATAGCAACTTGCTCATCTTAGTAATATATCTCATCAACTTCGAGCTCACTTGGAACGCTCCTTCCAGAGGATAAGAGCTTGTGTGCTGGTAAGCTATACCCGAATGAAATTACTCCTGTTTTTTTGTCCAATGGTCTCCGCCATACTTTTTGGCATATTTTGTAAATTTGTAGGACGTTTTTCCCAGGTCCTTGCTTGGAAACGAATTCTAAACATTCAAGAAACTCATCTGATATGAAGAATGAATGTTGTCTCTACCGATTGGCTCCATGCGGACATGCTTAATGATGTGTGTGCTTCTGTATGATCATAGCTAGACATCAGTATCCCCATTACCTTTTTCTTCATTCAAGAAAAATAATAACACAAGCGGGAATATTTGAAAAATGCTGAGCAAATATCAGAGAATAGCATTTTTCAAAGAACTATAAAGATCGAACCAGATTAAAAGCAATTATGAAATCGAATGAAAACTTCGCTTAGAAAAAATGAGCAGCTAATTACACATCAAGCCTTCAATACATGGACTACATCAACACCTAGTGAAACCAAATGGAATCATAACACTCTGAAAAAAATAAATGTTTGCTGCGCAGCCTCTTCAGATGTCATTTGAAAAGATCAATGACTATATAGAAAAAGCACCGTCAATATTCTAATTAATAGCGAGCAAAGATTGAAGAAACTAATTCGTAAAGTTGGCCATAAAATGCTCTATATGATTCGAATGAAGCTTTACAAGGATACACCAGCTGTTCAAGAAGGCTCTAACTGCACATGTGAAGCTAAAACCACTTTCAGCCTCCCCTGTTGCCACAACTTGTCTCAAATGGATAAAGATTACTTGAAAATACAAGCTATTCATTTAAGATGATGGATTACCGATGAAAACGTAAACCATGTTCAAGAAGAAGTTTATGTTTCGGCATCAAATCCATGGATGAAGTATGCTGTTGTCCTGGAAGCTGCTTTCAGACGATGTAAAGGAACATAGGGGATGAACTCGCTCATAAGTTCTATCAAAAGCACTTTAAACATGCATGATAATGACGAACTTAATGACATGAAGGATCCTCATACTGTTCCTGAACAAGGGCTTCATTTACTAACCGGAAGCTTTTGAAGCCAAGTATTCTGAAAGACCAAAAATATCACCTGGTACTCATCCTTACCAAAAGATTTTGCTAAGGCAGCCTTCCGACGAAAGTACCTAAGCTTTAAAAATAAAACATATTGAAGAAAATGAACACAAAGATGTCATCGAAGAAGAAGTAAGAGCAGGTATAATAGAGTACTTTAAATTTGACAACAATGCGCCAGATTATTAATGTTGAAAATTTTTAGTTGAAAACGAAGATTGCATTATAGTAGGCTTAGTCAGTGAGACAGATACACCAGAAAAAGTTGAGGAATTAACTGTCAATAAAAAAATCGAATAATCTCGATGATATATATGCCTATGATGAACTCTTCAAGCCTAAAAAACGAAGCAGAACTACAGAAGCAACCAGCTACATTTTTGACCTTCATGAAAACATCCCTTTGACTGAGGTAAAAGAAACATCTGATTCGAAAGGCGACGGCTTTTGTGGATTTAGAGCAGCTGCAGACCTTCTGAAATATGCGACTTAAGTACAACAGTTACATAAGCCTGTACCTTTTTTCCTTTTATTATAAATAATCCTCATGCTCCTCTGCTTTTTCTTTTCTTTGTGGATTCACGCATTAAAAATGTACAGAAAACTAGAAAAAGCATGAATATTCATATACATTATTATTATTTTTTTACTAATAATGAAATAAAGCTGTTATCATTAAAGCATCGAACCCATCAAAAGCCACACATTTCACTTCTTTACGGAAACCAAGATCACTTTCCCTTCGTAAACCCGCAATGCTTAAAATGTTAAACAAAAACAAAGCAATATACAAAAATTATCTTGGTTTGGGCGTTGAAGCTACTAGAACTCCTATAACGAGGGGCATAGATCTCCATATTAAATAAATTAAAAGAGCTGACGAAGACAAAGCAGAAATTATCTTCAAATGAGGATTCAATAATTATTATAGAATAAAATAATACAAACTTATTTCTCAGATCGATGCTTTATGTTTAAACATGCATAAAAGCTTAAGGGGATGCCTTTGCCAGACGTACTAATACTGCTTTGGTTCAAATGCTGAAAATATGTGGATGTGGTACCTCATCCCAGAATAATGTCATTCATGCTTTACACTCGATGAAGCGTATTGATTAGAAAGATAAGGGAAATAAAAATGATAACAAGTACGATGAATTCACTTTTGTAATTGTCGCTCAGCTCAGTGGATGGTTAAAAATAGAGTAAATAGTCAATACTCGGTTGATTATATTATAAACATTAAAGAAAATATTTATTAAAAAAACAGAGTACGTTGACATTTATAAAGCATAAAGTACTATAGTAAAACAATTTGCACAAATTAAATATATAAAAGAAATTACAACCAAAGACAAATATGAATTATGGCATAGTAATTCTGATTTTTGACGCCAACAAATAAATATAATTAAAATGAATAAAACGAAAATAGAAAATACATAAAGCAAATTAAAAAGTACAAAAGCAACATCAAATGGACAAAAAAGTCATAATAAAGAATTTAATATGTATATTAAACCAAAGCATAAGGCAGAAGACAGTGTTGAGGGGATTATCATAGATTTAGAAAAATCATTAAAAGACATAGAAGATGTGACTAGGATTATACAGAAAAGCATACATTGTCAATCATCTAATAGCATCAATAGAAGCGAGCCCTACTATCCATAATTAAAGAAAAATATATATAAAATAGTCGAAATAAAAAAGCAGAGAGAGCAAAGCAAAATATCTCCTGTAAGCTAATTTACTATTAATGATATTAAAAAATAAAAGTCTTGCTTTCGCTCCTATTGTTGATGATAATTGCGGTATACGTTGTATTTAATATGAGATATATTGAAATCAAGTCTTATGTATGAAAAAAGCAATCGTGCCGCAGGTATTTAATTAAATTTTAACTAAATTATTCACTATGACCTTGTCTGTGTAGCCTATAGGTTTCCAGACCACAGCTTTTTATATAAATAACTATAGAAAACGCGCAATAATCCTATAGAATAATGCAAACAAAATCAAAGAATGGAAATATGCAAGTGGCCACTCCTTTTATTGTAAATAAAGTTAAATCATCTTTAAATATATCAATTGATCTGTGTTTCTCTTTCTTGAATTCCTTTTTTAAACAAGTACTATTGATCAAAACCTGGCCATTATAATCTCTCGTCAAAAGAAAATAAAAGCACATGAGAATTGCTATTTTGACCCTCGTTGTGGAATAATATTATTTGACTCGGGCTCTACAGAGCATCACCAACTTTTGTTTTGGAAAGCTTACTTTTGTCTTGATAACAAAATTCAACAAAATCAATTGAATCATGTAGCTAATAGATATTCGTGGTCAATACAAAAAAATGTTTATTTTCAAAATAAAAAAGTTAAAAAAAGACATGTAAAAATGATATATAAGGATTTTTTTTATCATTGAGAGCGATTTGAACCAGGAAAAATCAGTTGCTTCATGTTGATTCTTCAGAATATAATCGGTCCATTTGGTTCCAATCTGAACAAGTGGATCGATCCGAATTAACACTTGTTAACAATAAAAAAAGATAAAGCGACAAGCTAAAGTTGACACGGGTTTGCTTAGAGATCACAATAATATATTTGATGATCCTATTCTCAAACATAAACCGCCTATTGATTTAACGACAGAGACTTGTTTTATAATAAGCGTTGATCTACTCGAATGATAACAATCATATAAAATGTACGGTTTCAGTGTTTATTTGATACTACTTGATGCCATTAAACATATGGACAGTGGTATTGTAACACAGTATGTGCCCCTTGGTTCACCAAAGCTATACAACCTACTGTTTTGCTTTATTCCAATATTTGATGGAATTGCGTGCCTGGAACAGAATTCTCTCGGCATAAAAGAAAAAAAAAAAGCCGAACGCCCTCCAATGAAAAATTATGCTTAATTAGGATGACAGGGAACATTCCTGGTATTGCCGATCATATGGCTTATCACGGCTAAATAGCATGCTATAGACAAAATAAGGTTATCTAATAAACCTACTACTACAAATCCAAGTTCTCATAATTAGAAGAGAAATATCCGGGAACTCCGAAATCCTTCTTGTTGTGGCGCAACATCCTATGTAAAGTGGGCTCGGAATGTGTATCACTATATCAGCGAATAACGCTTATTGAGTAAACTCAATGGGCAGCGTTTTTGCCTTATTTTTATATAGAGATATCGTATTCGTTCTTCTCTTCTCAGGGCATAACAATTGAACAACTAACGAAGAATATCGATTAATTCAAGGCAATATTCATGGTTTTAAGCGTACAGCAAGTGTATGCTTGCAGTAATTAATGTACGCCCACATAACTTAATTTTATACGAGCACAAAGTTACTGTAAGAATCTCCTAGATAAGGAGTGAACCAATCTGATGTATGTCTAGTTGACATCCACAGTTGCCTGTGTGACCAATAACTTTAATTACATTGAGTTATGTGTCATACCCCAGTCTCCCTTTTAGGGTTTTTAAGGATGCCTTTGCTGAAGATGTAGCCCAGAATACTGTTTTTTTTCCCACGTGTCAGGAAGGAAAGAAAAAGAAAGTACTGTAGAATTACTTTATTGCGTAAAAGGGGTGATCCTCCAACAAAGAGGGATAACTTACAATTCAATACTATTGACATCCCGTCTGAGACAGAAGTTTATTGATGCTTCTCTGCAAAGAAGAAATACATACACATGTGTCTTTAGAAAGAAAGGAAAAAAAAAACTTAATGCAAACTGATGTTCACATTCGTGTTCACGTACCACAGCATTATTTTAAATGTAACGACGCATTAAAGGAATATACCTCTATAGACCTCATTTATACATCCTTATCTGTATGGAAAAAGGGAGGACTAAAAGTGCTTTTATCCTCCTTTCCTATTGAGGAGAGATTTCTGGTTCAAGGGTCAAAACTGGCGTCAGATGGTATTTTCAATACTAATGACATATTGCCAAAAAGAGTCATTTTATCTATATAAACAAAAGAGTTGAATAGTTTTCGGGAATCACAGACTGCTGTTCACAGACCTTGTAGAATGGTGAAAAAAAAAAAAAATAGAGAAAGTAAAGGAGACTATAAGCCCCTCCCTCTTTTGTATGAGCCCAAAAAGCTTATTTTAGATTAGAAGACTATTCCGAAACAAGATAGAGCACTTATTAATCAAGTAAGAGACCGCATGACTTAATATCAGAAAGGTAACGGGCGCTTGTCAAGTATTTGTTTTAAATACAACTTTTTCAAGTCTGATATGTTGTGGTCATACTTTATTGGGGGGATGCCATTTTGTCATTGTGTATCCATCAAGGTGGGATGCCTGTGTGTGTGTCTGTGTGTATGTGCGCCTCCCTTGGCGTCGATTTGCATATGCGCCTATAATGCCTCTCTCTTTTTTTTTTGCTTTCTTTCTCAATACAAAGAGGGAGATGATTATCATGCTGCGTCATTTCTGCAGATAAAAAAGATCAAAAGCCCTAAAATGTATGTGAAACTATTAACGTGACCGCGTTTACTCTTTTTTTTTTTGCCCTGCAAACCCTTGCGCGTTTCTAGGAGAAGCATTCTTTTTTTACAACAAATACAAAATGTCATTCTTTGGTGGAGGAAATATGCAAGCTAGACAACAAACTATCAACCCACAAAATATTGCTTTAGCTGAACAAGAGTTAGAAATGGTGACTGATTTGTTCAATCGGTAATGATTATTAAAAATGAAGAAAAATCATAATAATGTTGACGTAATCTCCTCAGTATTGCTGATTCCTGCCACAAAAAATGTATTGCCACTGACTATAATCAAGCTGACTTGAGTCAAGGAGAAGCAGTCTGTGTTGACCGTTGTGTTGCCAAGTTTATCGAAGTCAATGCTAAAGTTGGAGAAAAGATGCAACAGATGGGTACACAGCAGCAATAAAATGTATTAATAAAATGCGACTCCAAAATCTTTGTGTGTCTAAAATATGTGTGTGGGTCTCGATAGAACAAAATAGAAAGATGAAGGATTTGCCCTTTTCAAGTAAAATGATGGAACAAGAATATTCCTAAAATAGGAAAGATCCGTCTATTTTCCTTTTCTAATAAAATAGGACATTTTTACAATTCCGCATTTCTATTTTGTTCTCCATCGAAGAAAAAAGAAGAAACTAAAAAAAAATAGTATGTGTCTAATATAAAAAAGCTGCTGGATGTAGCCTTCCTTTGTTTCTGTTTTCTCTTCTTTTTTTTCTAAAGATATGTTTATTGTCAATAATATTCATGCACAGGCATCATCCATTGTGAATATGTCGTCGTCTTCATCGTCAACCCTATCAAATAGTGACCGTAATTTTATTGAATTTACACGCTGTTTATATAAAGCAAAATCAGTCGTTCAGGAATTACAAACATTCAGTACAGCAGTCGGTCCTACCCTTAGTAATTCTTCAGGACAGTTTGAATATGAAGTAGACTTTACTAGTCGTGTAAAACAATACTTGGACGACTCATTCTGTAAATTCAACCACATGTGTAAAATACTCCTATTGGTCCTATCAAGGCTAGAGTTAGGCCAAACTGTTCGTCGAGAGAGGATTGATTCTTTTAGACAAGAATTAGTTGAAGAATGGAGAAAAGCATCGATTATTAAACAAGATTTACTAAAACTGATTCAATGTAGTCGTACAATACCTACTGATAAAACATTTACAGACGATACACCTTACGACAGCGTCACTACTTCCTCAGAGACAACCACACCAGAACCAGCATCAGATTCATAACTGTTAACCTCCCCTTTATTTTTCATATGTGTTTTTGTATATTATACTTAATAGAATTCGCATATTATATATTGTTTATATTGTCATCATTATTATTAGATATGAAAAGACAAGAGCAGGTAGTTTTATATATAAAAAAGGGCAAAAAAGCAATGAGAGACTCTATAATATTTTTTATATATGGTATAAATAATGACTACACACACAAACACAGTTATTACAATCACTGCTACGATCATTATTATTGTTGGTCTGGTGATTTACAAACAACCTTATGACCAGTCTTCCAATGCTCCCTCTGACAATCACGGGAGCAGTAGGCAACTCGTTGGCATCGTCCACAGCGTTTGAAACTACCTGGCTCTTCTTCCCTCTTTTCACACATTGGATTAGCACACTGTTTATGGATAGAGTTGTCTCCTTCCTTAGCCAGCTGACGAATTAACTTCTCCTTATCTGCTTCACTCAGTTGTTCAAAGTTTTCCATGTTTTCATTCTCCAAGGCAATCCTTGCTGCCATCTTGGCTCGCAAGATACGAACAAGGTAATTGTAAGCTTGAAGATCGCCACGGACCAAGGCAAGTTCCATGTAGTTTTGTGCCTTGTCCATATCATAGAGTCCATAATCCTTGGACCCAAATATCAAACCAAGCATCAACATGGCATCTGCATCTCCGTTATTGGCTGCGTCTTCCATCAAATCAATGCCAGTCACTACATAATCCTCTGGTTCACTGCCTGGATCGCCTGCCTCTTTGGCAAGTTCAGCATTCTTTGACATCAACAAATACATTCTGCCCACTAACAAAAGGGAATAAATTAAATATTTTTTGAATTACAAAGATCACTTACGTGCATTGCATGATGGTGAATAACCCCATTGCTTGGCTCTTTCAAAGTACTCGATGGATTTCTTTATATCTCTAAAAGCGCTTGTTTCGTTGGTGAATCCTTGATGGATGATACCCAAATTATGTGCTGAATCAGGATATCCTTCAGAATAGGTTTAGAAATGACAAGTTCAATTATGTTTATGTCATCATTTACCTTCTTCAAATGCCTTTTTATAATATTCAATTGCTTCATGAAGATTCTTGTCACATCCAATGCCTTGTTCCAAGAAATAACCAATTTTATGACAAGCCATCTATTTTTATCCATGAATACACAACATCATAAAACAATTATCATCTTTTCTTACTGGGTTGGACAAATCTGCCGCCTTCTTGTACCACTGATAAGCCAGCACCTTTGGATCTTGGCCATTCAAATTCTTACCTCCTGCTAATTTTTCCTCTTGCATATAAATTGATCCGATCTGAACAGCTGCCATCGTGTATCCCTTTTCAAATGCTCGCACCAACAGATGCTTAGCACCTTCAAAATTGGGACTGGCCACAGGGCTCATGGATGCATGATCATCAGGACCTGATGGCTCTCGACGAATACCTCCGTACAATAAACTGCCCATGACAAGATCATGCACTGAACTGTCATCCTCTTCTGCCAATTTCAAACCTTGTGCTGCTTTATCAATATTCATATCGGTCGTTGACAACTTTTCAACAGCTTCTCGTTGTATTTGATCAAATAGCTTGTATTCATCCGACCATCTGCTGTTGGCTCGTTCAAGCTATGGACAATGTTAGCCTCTAGTATTTTTTTGATGAGATATCGTACCTTTTTGCCAACACTGTTTCGTTTCTCATATTCACTTGCAAGTTGCTGAGCAGCAATAGGTAAGGCGGTAGGCATCTGTTTAGCAAACTCAGGATCAGTTTCATTATACAAGGCAACCAGTAAACGAGACTGTTGTTCGGTCATTCCAAGAAAGGCTGGGACTTGGATCGGTTCACCACCAAGCATTTCATCCTGAGTATGTTCGGCTACTTGCATTGCGTTTAATAATAACAATAAAAACAAGAATTAAAAAATTATGTCTTTTTCACTGTTTTGCCTGTCAAGTGGCTTGTGCGCGCGTCTGTGTGTGCACCCCTCTCCCTTCTCTCTCTCTCTCCACATAAGACTATTTCCCAAAGCCGATCTATAAAGCGTTGTTATCGTTATAAAAGTAATTCTTATTTTATTCCCATTATATATATATATATATATATATTCATCTCTATCTGATCATGTATCTCGGTATACATTACATATTCATGTGATAAGTATTAGTATACTGTGATATAGACATATAGCATATATGTCTATTGTATTCTCCCCCACTCGACACATTCATATTCCATCGTTTCAAGATGCTCATTACCAATCCATATTTCAATAAAGTAGACAATAGCTATTTGCATATTTGAGAGCAAAGCTCGAATTACCTCAATAGACCTTTTTATTGGTCAAGACGAGTGTGACGTACTTTGGCTGCTACACTGAACTATTTTTTTTCTTCTCTCACTTTTTCTTTCTCTCTCTTAGTACATATACACACACATCTATATATTAAAAATGAGGTGAGTTGCATCTTGTTACCTTTTACAATGGTTCATTTATATACTTCATATAGCTCACTTGTCACTAAACCCAAATCTGAGATGACAGAAGAAGAACTTCGTCAACAAGAAGAACTCGAATTCAACACGGGTCCTCTTTCAGTCCTGCAACAATCTGTCAAGAACAACAATCAAATTTTGATTAGTTGTCGTAATAATCATAAATTGTTGGCTCGTGTGAAGGCATTTGATCGTCACTGTAACATGGTTCTTGAAAATGTCAAGGAGGTAATAAACAACAAAAATCAATAGTAATTACAATGCTAAATCGCGTTTAATAGATGTGGACTGAAACTCCTCGTACCGGAAAGGGATCCAAAGCAAAGCCTGTGAACAAGGACCGCTTCGTCAGCAAGATGTTCCTTCGTGGCGATACTGTCGTGTTAGGTATGAGAAAAGGATAAAGGCATATGATGGCGTACTCACTATCTACCTATAGTTCTCAGAAACACTGTATAAAAAATATCAGAAAGAATAAAGCATACATTATCTATCACTCATACAACAGACATACACACATACGTACGCAGATGATTCTCTTCTTTTCTTTCTTTCTCTTTCTCTATCTTTTATTGAACACACCACACAGGTTCAGGATAAGATTTGATAAAGACAATATTGGATTGATTATCCCTCTTCACGATCACATCTTCCGGCCATGTTGATATCGGTCTACTTAGTTTGCCTAGCCGAAATAGTCTCAGCAGAGGTAGATTACGTAGCAATACAGCCTGCAGTTCGGTCTTTTCGATCCATTTTCCGCCATCAGAGATTGTCAAACATGTCATCTTTTTTAGACTCGATCCTATTGATCTAATGCTATTAACTGGCAGATAGACAGAGTAAAGGTAGAGTTCCTTCAGATTGACAAGTAGTGGGATCCCTAGAGAATAGTTATCATCGTCTTTATCCCCTTGTGGTGTCTTCAGCCTTAGTTCGAATATCTCTAGGGATGATCCAGCCACAGACCGACAAAATTGATGCAAGGTCGTTGCGCGAAAGGCGGGAAAGCATAGTCTAAGTTCGACCAGGTGCTGACACTGGAATAATCTCGAAAAGGCCTCGTCTACGAAACGCAAACTGTGTTCAATCGTGGCGTAATTGGCGGCGGGTAATACTGATGTCTTGATGGGATGCTTATTCGTTCTTTGTTGAGGTAGTTCCATTTGTTGTTGTTGTTGTCCTGGGAGTTGTCGACGAGCAGCAAACGGTTTGAGATATATGTTC
Organism: Rhizopus sp. PT2906; assembly: GCA_025529335.1. Classification (NCBI taxonomy): domain Eukaryota; kingdom Fungi; phylum Mucoromycota; class Mucoromycetes; order Mucorales; family Rhizopodaceae; genus Rhizopus; species Rhizopus sp. PT2906. The sequence goes on from JAMYHX010000384.1 coordinate 12,697, forward strand.
ATCTTGGGTGATAGATCGAGTCTTTCGAGAATATCAACATTCAGCTGCTCGATCACGACCGTCAATGAGCCCATACGCATACGAGTAAGTCGAAAATCCTTGAGATTCTTCATACAAGCAATTGCATTGCTGATAGCCGTGATCTGGCTTTGATCGTCACAGGATAGGTGAAGACATTCAAGATTTCTTGCATGCTGTCCGAGACTGAGGATGGTCAGGTAGGTCAAGTCAATATTGAGCATCTTCAAACTTATCAATTGACTGCCGACGACCCGCAAGAGGGTCTGGAGGGCTGGCTGGCTAACGATGCAAGATGATATGTCTAAATGTCGAATATGGCGGAACTGCTCAAATGGCTTACATAGCCAACGAGGAGGCGTTAGCTCCTGGTATTGCATTGATAGTGACTGAAGGTGATGCAATGGATAAAGCATATCTAATATCAGAATAAACGGAATCTTTAGTTGTTCCACGTGTCTTTTGGAAAGGTCCATGGTCATGGAAGATAGATCATGAGAAGGTCGCACTTGAAATACGTGATCACGAAGCTGTTCGAATGCCCTTGGCTGTTCCCTATCGTATTCCGTCTCGTTTGATAGACGATACCCGTTGATGTTTAGTTCTGTCAAGTTTGTAAAGGTCTTGGATAGTGCCTGTAACATGGTTTCTGATAGACCTCTACAGCCACTAATATCTAAAGCAGAAACAACGCTTGAAGTGGAGTCATTGCCGGAAGAAAAGGGAGCCAAAGAAATACCGCAATTCTTGAAGAATGTCAAGAGTACTGTATTATGTATAGACGGGAAGGGTGAGAGGTCAAGTCGTGACCAACAGGTAGGATGCGAGGAAAGTAAAATGTTGAAATGTGTACATGTTTGTAAAAGTTGACATTTATCCTGAATGCTGGGTATATCATAAACTATACGCAATAAAATTTCAGCAGGCAAGTCTAAAAGATTCATTCAAGGCAAGATAAAGATAAAAACAATAAACAAAATTATGCAACAGAAACAAAAGAATGACGTACAGATCTCAATTGGTCACCTTTTTTGAGTCACATTTTAGAATAAAGATTGTTCTTTACTAAATAATCCTCGATATGACCTGACAATATGTGTCTTAATTGGTAATACTAGTATTCCTACCATACAAAAATTTAGTAAAAATCAAAGTTTTTGGATCAAGTAAAATCATCAGACATCTTCTTTACCTGTAACGATCTTTATCCCAGAAGGGAAACTGTGTTCATTACGGCGATTTAAAAAACGTTTAATTTCTTCTATACTTAGAAGGTCGACCTCTTCCATCCCAAATTGAAAGAGAAATAGACAGCATATTCTTGCAAGCGTTGATTTATGGCATATAATAGTGAATCACCATCACCTGCAGAAGCTTCTTTATAATATTTGCATTTATAGTAACTTTTGTTGGCGTGTCCTGTCTCCTGACAGTCTTTACAAACCATGTCTATAGATTAGATATCAATATATCAGTGAGTATTTTGCAAGTATCATATGCATTATATGAGGTTCACCTTTAAGCGCGTCATCTATGTTTTCTATCAATTTTCGTTTATTAATAGCTTGCTCTTTCTTCTTTTGAATAATGTTTTTAAACATGTCAATATTGTTATCAAAGTTGCTTAAAAAGAGAAAGAAAGTAATAGGTTCATAATTTCATTTTATTTTGGGACTTTTTGTGGTCAGGGACAAGTGTGGATCAAATCAAGAGACCATACGGATTCCTCTAAATGACTGATACTTACTTTATTGTATAGCTACTCTTATCGATAGAGTTTCTCCTTTTTACAAACAGGTCCTTTTCAATTGCTTTTGACAATTGCCCACAGCTATTCAACCGGGTTTAGCTTTGGTGAATAGGATGAAAAGAACACATTTGCAGTATCAACAAAAGAAGGTGGTCCTTATCAGTCATGCAAAGAGAGAAAGTATTGAGGGTATTTATTACCTTAGAAAAGCAGGGTATTCTTATGACAGCATCGCAGACATAGACGAAATAGCTGAATCAATAATACAAAGCACAATTGATAAACTAACAAGGCTGTATTGCCTCTACTAATCAATACAAAAGATAGAATCCGCAAAAATCAATGAGAGATCCAAGAGACTGCTTATGAGGACCATAGGAGACGATCCATTCGCAACATACGACGGCCTGAGATTAAAATTGCGTAAAGTAGATGTAAAGGTCGGTAGTAAACTGTTATCAGCAGCTTGAAGAGGATGGAGTATGGCTCTTATATTGCTGCTCATAATCCAGCGATGGACAAATGAGCACATGAAGAAAAGGCTTCGCTGGGCCCATAAACATGCCAATTGGACGGTTGAACAGTGGTCTAGCGTCATTTGGAGCGATAAATCTCGGTTCACCGTTACTGGTAACCATGGTGATGCCAGAGTCATCAGAAAAGTTGGTGAACGATATGAAGCTAAGCATACTGTACCAACGAAGAAGTATGGAGATGATGAAGTGATGATTTAGAACTGCTTTCATGCCAATGGTTTTGGTCCTTTGGTCTTGGTTGACGGCACAGTTGATCAAGACAAATATATCAATATTTTAGCTTAAAGCTTCCATACCTGGTTCGCGCAACTCTGCCAGCAAGAGAATAGAGACTTCATATTCCAAAAGGATGGGGCTAGCTGCCATACTGGTGGCTATGCACGATGGTGGAAGGAAACCCACCAGATCAGGAGCTTTGAGTACTGGCCTGCACAAAGTCCTGATTTGAGCCCGATAGAGCATGTTTGGGCCGCTTTGGGTAAACTTATCAAGGAAAGAAGAAGTGAGATAAGAAATACCGAAGAGTTGAGCATTGTATTGAGAGAAGAGTGGGAGACAATAAGCCCTTAATTGGCGGCATGTTTGGTCGGAAGCATGGAGGCTCATTGTGAGGCAGTAATTGAGGCAAAAGGAAGGTGGACGAAGTATTGATTTTTCTTTTTAAATAATCATGTCAAGGCGTATTTTTTATTAACGTGCAATCTCAAGACCCTGAATATGAAGAGCAATGGCTTTCCAAACATTTGTCGTATAATTTGCGGAATATTGATTTACATTTTGGTACGAAACCGAGTTATTGTTTATTCTTTACTGACAAGAGTACTAACAACAATAGTCAATACCTCAAGCGGGAACGTGCTCGGCAGGGTTTTATTCTGGGTCTGCCTCTAGGCCTGATAGAGAGTTCGCTTCCTTCATCTCGCTGAGTTCGACGTCTGCGATGTGTGACTGCAGCTTGCTATTTGCATGCTTGACAGGTACGATGACGTGAATCAACGGGTAAAGGTGCATGGCAGGAAGAGCAGCTGGTTATATTTTGGTTGTTGTTGTTTTCCATTTTTCTAATAAGCGTCAAGATGGGAACATAATGTTAGTGAATAGGAACTATATGAATTGGTCTTTTATTCTCTTTTCAAGGCATGTTCATACCTGATTCTTTTAAAAGGGTTTTATTTTAAAATAAATATCAGGAGAGAGAGAGAAAGCTCATATGATTGTGGTCCGAGGCTCGGTTCGAACAAATAACAAAAAAGATTCAGAGTGCGGTGTATTTCCGGTAAAAGTGTGTGCTACTTGCATATTTTCCGACTATTTTCCGGCATATTGTTTTTGTTTCAATTCCAGTATACATATTAGAGTGATTGCACCTTATTCAGAAATTATTCGCACAGTGATAAAAGATAATTTCAGACAACAAATCTTAGGGCTGGCTGGAGAATAGCTGATCTTACTATTTGGTCCAAAGAAGAAAAGAAAAGATTAGATTATCTATATTAAGTCTTTAACAGCCTTTTCATTTTGTTATAAAGTGTTGGCTACATCTATCTTCTTTTCTCTCAAAAATATCAAGTTCATTTTATGTATTATTATCCGTTGTCAAGTTGGAAGTTATTCCTGAATGATGTAATTAATGGACTATATTTGCCGGCTTTGAAAGATTTCAAACCTTTGCTTGTTATTTTTCAAGATGTATAATATACCTAGTCCTAAGAAATAGCGGCATTATGTGATGTGGCTCTTGTTTGCGCCGTCGAGCAACATTAACTGTCTGAAATTAATCAGGATTCCTTCTCAAACAGTTCCAAGATACAAATCAAAAGATATCATTCAATCAGCAATAGTATCATGACAATTGATCATAATGTTTCTTTAAATAATCAAATCTTGGAGAAAAGTCATTCAAAAGAAGAAACGCAGGCACATAAATTTTTTTATAGAAAGAAGCATTCATGTTTAAAGCTAAAAACATTGGTCGATAGTGTGTCCATATTAGCTGGATCATCACAAAAAGACTAGTAGTAGATTTGTCATGATGTAATAATATATATTATCATTCTTTGTTGGAATAACAAGCAATTCATACGATATCAAGCTCTATTCTTTGCAATTGATTCTACAAGAGGTTCTGGAGCATCCGTCGGTTAAACTATCTTTTTTAAAATCTATTTTTATTCCATTTTCTGCAAAAACACACTCATCTTCCGACTGATACGCTTAAAAAGGAACCATCAAGATAAATAACTTGAAATGCATTTATATTCTTTTCCTTTTCTTCTAACAATGCCTTTATAAAACAAAAAAAAAGCATAAAATATTGAAAAGCAATAAAGAGTAATATTCCCTTACAGATTTCTTTAGACTTGCATGCATCGGTCATTATAAACACGTAAAGATTTTTTTGCGCGTTTAATCATTTTTATTGGCCGAGTTTTGGATCGCCCAGACCTGGGCTCTTGGTTGCCCTCCTTCTTCTGCACTTGAAAAAGATGGCGTGTCGTCAGTAACTGTCAAAGAAGATCTAGATTTTCAACAGTCTTTTTTTTTTAGAAAAAAAAGGAAGAAAAAAAAGCAAAAGGAGAGCCCTGGTACTACAATGAATCAAGGTTTCCATTTTGTTATACAAAAGAAAGATAAAAGTGCTACCGTAGTTACAACAATAATATAAAAAAATAATGAGTAATTTAGACGAGAGGGACAAGAATGAGGTCTTTTTTTTTTATTTAGAAATGACGAAATAGTCTAAAAGTTTATGTAACATAAGATTGCAGTTGTACCTTGATAATCCTTTCGTTGAGGTTAAATTCGATCAGAAGATTGGTCGAATTCAAGAGCAATAATTGATTTGCGAAACCAGGCAAATCATTAATATTTATTTTAATCAGGGACACCAATGAGTTACCATGACGGGTCCACAGTGTTATAAAAGTATAATAGGCCTTTTCTCTCTTTCTCTCTTTTCTTCTTCTTTACATTCACTTTCCTTTCTCTTTTTTTATAACCTTTCGCTGCAGGTTCAGCCTCATCCCTATCCAATCCTTTGAAAAAGAAACATAACGACATGCAACTGATATTTATTCTTGCCGTTGCTCTCATTGCTCAATTAGCTGGCCTTGTTCAAGCTCTTCCTGTCGAACGTCGCTCTGGATCCATCAAGGGTGTGACCTACACGGCTCGTAACTCGGATGGTTCTTGTCAATCTGCCTCTCAAATTGCAGATTCCGTCAAGTTGATGAAATCAAAAGGTATCATGCACATCCGTACGTACTCACAAGAATGCAATCAACTTTCAGCGATCTTGAGCGCTATTGATGCCCAAGGTGGTGGCATGACAGTACTGGCAGCTGTTTGGATCGATGGTACTAGCAATGATGATCAGGAAATAGCCACTTTGAAATCAGTCTTGGCAAAGAACATCGGTAATCAATACATCCGTGGTATCTTGGTGGGCAATGAAGTCCTTTTCAATAACGTCATGTCTGAAGCTAGTTTGATCAGCAAGATCAACCAAGTCAAGGCCTTTGCCAAAGATTACTCTGTCGGAACTGCTGAAACTCCTAGTGGATTATCTAGCAAGCTGGTCTCTGCTTGTGATATGGTCTCTGCCAATCTTTATCCGTTCTTTGCCCCAGTAGACATCAACAGCGCTATGAGCAACCTCAACTTACAATACAATAACGTCAAAGCTGTAGCTGGCTCTAAAGAAGTATTGATTACTGAAACTGGATGGCCTAGTAGTGGATCTCCTCTTGGTAGTGCCGTTCCAAGTCAAGCAAATGGTCAAAAGTATGTTACGGGCCTCATGCAATCTTCTCTTCCTTATTATTATTTTGAATGGCAAGATTCTGATTGGAAACAATCTGACACTGAAGCAAGTTTTGGTTTGCTCGATAGCTCTGGAAAGATGAAGTATACTTTTTAAATCGATCTTGAATCACATAGATACATTTATAGTAAATAAAATCGATCTGAAGCCATTAAATACCTTCTTTTTTTTTGCGTCATGTGCTTACAATAGTTGATCTGTATTTGCCAAATACAAGCACAATGCGATTCAAATTATTTCTAATGTTTGTTGTCTTCAAAAGATATGTTACTTGGCAACAGTTTTTTTTTTTAAAAAAAAAGTTTATTGTGTACAATGAAGAAGCAAAAATGGTAATGGCCCATTTGTATCCCAATTGCATAGAAACAACTGTTTGAACAAGAAAAAAATTATTTCTTTTCATTTGAATAGTAAAGCGACACATTCGTTGAAAATCCAAGCTTTAAAAATATAAATCAGGGATAAACATAATTGCAAATATAAAAGTTGAATATACACGCTTAATGAGAAAGCTGTACAATCAAAGCCCTATAAATAAATCGAAATTTTTATTGTACTACTATTGTGCACCCTTTTACTGTTGATTTTCACTTTGTGTTGCAGGAAAAGAATCTCTTTACCCTACGTCTGGAACACAGAAAAAAATAAAATCAGCTCTTTCTCTCTTTATTTCATCACTACCCTCTTTCTTTCCTTTCCTTTCCCCTCTTCTTTTTTCATCATGATCTCTCGTACTTTCCTTTTATTACTTTTCATCTCGCTTGTGCATGCACAACTCGGTGGCATGATCCTTTCTCCCGCTCAAAACGATACAGTTCAAGTTGGCAAATATACAGATATCGTATTTCAATACAACAACGAAGGCCCTGGGGATTACACCGTCGATATTCAGATCTGGCAAGATGCTGCAGTTGAACAGCTTATTAGTAATATCACCATCAACCATCCTATCAAATCTGGAAATTCTTCTGGCGTTCACGTTGATTTTGTGTACAATGATACCTTTAGCTGGAAAGTACCTCATGGATTAAACGAGACGTTCTATTTGACTGTTATCGAACATGTTGTCAAAAAGCCAAGTAATCAGACAGTCAGTCTACGTTCTCGTCCAGTGATGCTTCATACAAGTTCGGCCAACGCTTGGAATCTTTGTTCACTTGCTTTTACGGTCACCGTATCCTTATTAACACTCTCTTACTTGTCTATTTAATGCGTCCAAAGAAAGCGTGCTTGCTGTTTAATTTTTTACTTATTCAATAAACCTTAATAATACTCTTTTCTAATACAAATTAACGATAAACTTAAGAGGAATAGACGAAAATACATTCACTTTGATTTCTTTTTTTATTATTTCCCAAATGTTATTCCAAGCTTATGATATTCATCCACTTTTTCTTGACTCAAGTTCAATAAGCCGGTCAACACTTCATTTGTATGTGCACCCAAGTCTGGTCCTGGCCATTCAGTTGATCCTGGTGTTGCTTCTAGTATAGGTGACATACCAGGTATCTGATATGAGTTTAGCAAATATATTCTTGCTCATAAATATCTATATATGTATATGTACCTTTAATTCCCAACCACGTCCTTCATCTTCAGTGCCAATTTTGACTGTTTCTATCATTCCTCTTGCGTTAATATGCTCATCCTCTACTATATCTTTTGCGTCATATATTTTTCCAACCGGAACGGAGGCTTCTTCCAATGTCTTAATAATTTCATCTGCTGTATGCTTTGATGTCCATTCGGCTACATCGAATACATAAGAAACCGTCTTTATTGAATTATGTGTCCAAACTTACCAATCGCTCCATCAATCACTGCTTGTTCTCTCACTCTATCAGAATTAACCTTGAATCTTTCACCAGTCTAGCAACGTTTATAAGATGAATGATATATGGCCCTTTTTTTTTCTTTCTTTCTTACTAAATCACTTCTTCCTATGGCATTCATCAGACGAACATAGATACTATCTCCGTTTCCACCAATGATGACATGCTTTCCATCTTTACAAGGATACGTATTAGTAGGAACTATTCCGGTTAAAGTCGTGCCTGAAGGTTGTCGAATCTAATTGAACAAAGAGCTAAGAGAATGTTTACCCTCACCCTTTTCTTTCTTTGTCTAACCTGTTGAAAGCGATCGTATTCAGGGATGATGCCCTCCATCATATTCAACACGCTTTCATAAATGGATACATCTACTACCTGTCCTGTCCTTGACTGGTTCTTTACTTTGTTTCTAGCAATCAAGCCCAAGAGAACGCCCAGGGCGGCATGCATACCGGCTAAAGAGTCTCCAAGACTTATGTTGGGTCGCACAGGTGGTTGACCTGGATTCCCATTGACATATCTGAAGCCCCCTACGCCCTCACATACTGATGCAAACCCTGGTTTCTTGGAGTATGGTCCAGTCTGTCCGTATCCAGAGATACGAGTATAGATCAAGGATGGATTCTCGGGGTAAATATGATCTTTTTTGAATGATGAGCAAACAATCTATAACCACCTTTTCTTGTCGTACCTGGTCCTAATCCCCATTTCTCCATTGTGCCTGGTTTGAAGTTTTCGATTAAAACATCAGACTGTAAAGCGAGCTGTTTGACAAGGCTTGAAAAAAAAGGACTTAATTACTAGGTATAGTTTATCTCATATGATCCATACCTGCGTCCTTCTTCCGACCTTAAATCAATGCAGACCGATTTTTTGTTTCTTGCAAGTGACCGAAACCATGGACTCTGTCCATCCTTGTCGAGTCCGCGCCATTTACGAAGAGGATCTCCTGTATTTGGTGGTTCAATTTTGATCTAGACGGTCATATTAGTTTTTTTTTTTTACTTTCTTCCCCTCCTTTTTTTTGGTAAATTACTTCTTACCACATCTAGAAATATAAAGCCGCATCAAATATGAGGTTAAGAACAGTATTTAAGCTCTTCTTCACATTCTGCTTTACCTGCGCCATAATATCTATTATGAAATTTTAGTCATCTTTATGCTTTTTTCTCTCTTTTTATTTACCCAAGAATGGATCCACAAAAGGGGCCGGCAATAAGCTATGTAAAGATTAAATCATTGACACATTTCTTTTCCCTGAGTGTATATAAAGTTACCTGTCCAAGCTCAAGAACGCGTATACCCTCAAGCGGCTTTACCATAGTGCTGTTGTATTTTTTTATAATGCTTATATGTCTAGGCTCCAGTTGAAAAGGATGTATGAGGCGCTTGGTTGGAATACCATGTTGAATCGATAATTTTTGTCGCAAGCTGTTCATACAAATATATATAAAAAAGAAATATTGAAATGGTAAAAGACAGAGAGACAAGCTAAATAATGCGTATATGAACACTGTCCAATCAGAATATCAGCTCATCAGTGTCACAATGTATACAAGAAATCTTGGGTCTCAGCCTAAAAGTATATATGTCAACATGGACACATGGTTCTGGTGTACAGAGGATACCTGTCTATGAATCAATCAGACAATTAAATTCAGTAATATGGAAAGAACAAAGGAGAATCTCAAGTTTAAAGATACGGTTAAACTTGTGTCTGGCAGTCCATTTTACACTATTTATTTAGACAATATATAAATATTTTAAATATGTACACACTTTAACTTTCATCTGTCATAACCAGAGCAGTGGTATCGTTCATGATGAGATACTCGAATTTACTACATGCATCTATGCCTGTGCGTCTATCTAATGTGCAATGTTTAAAGTACAGAAGTTCTTCTTCCCAGTCAATGAATTGTGGCATTTCAAGGTCTTTTGTTATATCTCTTGGTCTATGCTTATTGTTTGGGTTATATTTACATATTTGCCTAAAGGTGCATGTTAGTAAATGACACAAAAGTCTGTCTATTCCACTTACTCGTCAGGTATATCGTATAATTCAATCAATAGCTTTTTAAGCAACATCAACATACATAAAACCAGAGATAACTTTGATGCCATCAATAGGTCATGATCCATCTCATCTTCTTCTCCTAATTTTCCTTGTTTCCTTAGAAACTGTACAAACGAAAGAAGATCTGTTCCGAGTGTCATGATGAGGCGATCTATATGATACACAACAAACAGCAACTCATCCGTCGTACAGAAATCAAACACCATCAAATTCTCTGCCAAGTACTTCAAATAGTCAAGCTCGATCTCTTCGGGCGCTGTGGTCTTTAAATCAAACATAAACGGTCTGATTAATGCATAGATGAAATCAAATTTAGCCTTTGTCTTGTCTTTCAAGACTGTGTATGTTAATGCCAGAACAGACTCGGTTCTAGAGTCTCCACCTCTTTTTCCATAACCTAACATCAATTGAGTACATCTTTTTCTATTTTGTTATTCTTTACCTTTCACATTGCTACCAAATAAAAGCTTTTGATATTGAAAAGAGGTGCTTATGTATTCACTCATCTGCATATACAAGAGTACACCATACTTGTCATGTGCATATTTATGAGTATAGTAGGCTTTTGTACGGAGCAAGACGTCAGGACTAGTCTCTGCTGCAATTATCACGGGCATACAAAGTACTGGATGAGCTAACCCACGGTGAATGACAGACGAGACGACTTCAAAGGCAGCATAAAGTAAACCTGACGTCTTGTTTAATGTGCACTCCAGGATCTTGGGTAAATATCTCTGCATCAATGAACCATTAACCCCCAGTTCTGCATACTCCTCTGTATTTCCCAACAAAATATCAAGGTTGATAATCTCTTCTTTTTCTTCTTCTTCATGCTGACGTTTTTCGATTCTCTTATCTTCGGCTGACAGAAATTCTTGAAACACCCGCATTAGCTGCGTCTTCATTGCATTAGTACCTTGGTTAAATATCTTGTCCATCAGCTCAGTGCTCGTGTTTGATATGATAAATGTCGGGTAGGAGCAGTAGAAATAGCCAAGCGCTTGTAATGCAGTCAAGCGTATCGTCATTCCTTGCTCTCCAAGCTCATTCATTCTTTCGTCACCCGCGAAAAAATGTAAAAGGTCAAAGACCAAGGTTCCAATGCTCCCTCTGTACACAGTATTGAGTCCCGACATGGCCTCAGGCTCTTCTTGACGTCTCTTGTCAAATTCAAAATGCTGACAGAGCAGCCCGCAGAGTAAGAGCATCTTTAAGGCGCCCGTAAATGTCTTTTCGGTTATCGAGTAATGTAGAATGGCATCCCGTACTTGCCGTAGCTTTAACACACAGGAGCCGAGAATCTTGATAAGAATACTATACCTACGAGATATGCGATCTACAATGACGCATAGACAAGAAGCAGCGCTTGATGTTAACTCTAATGGACATGTTGTCAATAGTTGTACTAGAATACGCTCTAGTATTTCGATAAAGCCGCGCTCGTGATATTTCATGTTTGGTAAGACATCTCGATAGATGACCAATACGTAATACGCTCTTGTCCAGTCATCCTATTAAAACAAGTTAGGGCTCATTTACTGTAGAGAGAGAAAGAGAAAGAACAACTTACTATTTCCGATATGGTTAAATAAGGCTGTAGCATCGATATCTGCGTGGTTCGCAATAGATCAGGACATGATTTTATAAAGGAATGCACTGTTGCCAAATAACTGATAAATTCTGTCGTGTTATTCTCTTCGTCCAGCAAAACCATTTGATCGAATAAAGAATCAATGATCCATTGAAATATCTTTTCATACCACTCCTTAAGCTTTCCATCAGCTCCGTCTATTGTCTATTATTATATATTAGTACCTTCGAAAATAAGTCATGATATAATATACCCTCTGGACAATCTGAGATAAAGCGGCATTTTGGCCATTTAGAGAAGGATCTAGTTTAGCTACGGCTCCTGTGATCACCTTTGTCAGCTTGTTGATCTTTTGCTTTCGTTGTTTGGGAGCATTTGCGTACGAGTAACCAAAGTAATCATTTCCATCTTTTTCTACTTCTTTGAAAGGCATAAACAATATCTCTTGTGTTGCCTTTAATGCCAAATCGCTGATAGACACTTCATTATCAGCAATGCGCATAATAAGTTTTGACGCAATGTCCACCCTGATATTTTCATCAGTAAACTTGAAGTAAAGTTCTCGCAATAGCTTTACTAGTCGTTTACGAACATTGGTAGCAGTATCCTTGTGTGTGTGTATAGAGAATAAGAGTCTTTTAAATATATGTATTTTGTATTCTTACCATAACTCTACCGCTCACAAGCTCATATAGTTTAAGTGGGACATCATGTTGTTGACTCAGATACCTTGCAACTATTTCAATAGCAGCATCTCTTACTGAAGGAGAGTTGTCATGCACTCTTTGAACTACAGAGGTATAAACTCGATTCTACAGGATGTAAGGCTATTTTTCGCATATTACAAAAACTCTTTTTTCATTTTACCTCCTCAAATATTTCTGGAACTTGCATTGATATTCTTCCGATGGCTTTTAATGACTTGACTCGAAGATAGACAGCATCTTTATCCAAGCAAGTAAAGAGTTCGGACAAGATAAAATTATAGCTTGTATAGAGCGTCTGTCGAGATGCCAAGAGTTCAACTATACTCGCCACGTCCGATCTTGACATCTCAGGGAAACAATATGGCTTGCTTGGCTGAGGAAAACTATAATCTAGTCCTAGAGAGCTTAGCCAGTAATACTTGCAGGTATCTTGTAGGATTTGGACAGTCGCTAAAGGCCATTTTTCTTCTTGATCCATTGTCACATCTTGATCATCTGCTTCTTGTACCATATCTGTATTTTTATCTTCTGTCGTCGATATACTTTCCAGTATTGATTTTTTGTCAATCTTCCATCCCTTATTTGCCTTTGTCCACAAGACGGATTCGGTAAAGCCCCAGTTGACAAGATAAAACTGTACGACACTCGAACCAGCATGTTCTTCCATGACGCTATCCAGTAGTTTCTTACGACACTGATTCAGTAATTCAATTGATTCAACTGATGTATCCTTGTTGATTTGAGTAGGCAGTTTATCATTCAAGTCAAAGATCCAGTCTGGTCTGTACACCTTTGTGTTATCTCCCGAAAGTAGATCCTGGCTCGTTCTGATCTTACAGGCAATGATTCCTAACCACTCAACCGCTAATGTTTTCAAGTATTGATCCGAGTGGTCTCCTTCAAGCAATGCTATCTTTTTATATATAAAAATTAATATTTGCACACAAGAAAAGCGTCTCTTTTCTTTCTTACTAGAATACGACTAAACACTTTTATGATAAGTTCAGCTACTGGCCAAGCTGGATCATTAAATACCTTCATCACATCCTCAAGTGTATTCGATAACAGCTGTCTGTACTCGGTCAAAGAATACACATCTTTTCGTTTTGACTTGCACCTATGCATATGATTTCATTAAGATTGTTTTTTTTTCTTTTTGTATATTTTCTTACTTTGACATAAGAAACTCTAGAAAGAACGATGCACTATTGGCAGCAGCTTCAGCAGCGTGTCTCCAAGCATTGGCAGCCTTAGTCAACAACTGATCGTCCAATAATTTCAATTTTTCTGCATCATTGCTCTTTTGTGCCTTTTGATACTTTATATTCCATTTTCTAAACCAGTTTCTATATCCACTCAGGTTGCTCACATTCGAACTACACTGAACTAATTCCATAAAGAGAGCACTGATCACATGAATTGACTGGTTATCGTGTAGCCGATAGTTTCGTTTATCATTCATAGCCGTTAATGAGCCTAAACTCGTCAATATTTCTTCAAAGATCCATCTCCTGTGCTGCGGATAAGAACTAAATATATGTTTAAGTATATCAAGCGCGCTAAACTTGAGCTGTTCATAAGGACTGAACATATCACTGTCTTCTAATATGCATTCCGTTTGTTCGGACTGGTCATGAAAAAAAGGTGCCATGCTTATATAAGCAACTGTCACGAGAACATCGTCGTCCAATTCTTCGCGTTGGATTAGCTGATGTGCTCGACGCAAAAACTTGGTGATGTTTGGGATAAACAGGGACACAAGTCTTTTCTCTTTGGGTGATTCACGAATTAGATCATAGACAGTACGTGTGTTGAGGTTAACTATCAAAACAATAAGCGTTTGCTTCACTTTTTTTTTGTATATTTACATGATGACTGTTCTTCAAACTCGTTCAGGTCAGTAAAGGGGTATACTATATAATCCAACTGGTTCTTGATAAAATGTAGACAATGTGTAATCAAATGCCTTGAAACAAACTGTTTGTCCAGACGACAATGAATCAATATATCAAACAAGATACCAGCGATCTCGATCGTTTCGCTTAAAAGATTCAGCATCGAGAACAGAGCCGTTTTGTTTCTCGTTTGGGAGTAGTGTTCGATCAGATCCAATTCGGTGCATACGGTGATACTATTTTCAAGCAATTTGATGACCTTGCTGAACTTTTCCATGTCTACAATTGATTCTATTTTATTGTGGTTCATTGCTGTCATAAGAAGTGACGTAAACCTTCGAGCGACTTGAATGTCCAGGAGTGGTATGTTGTCATAAAACTTGAGCAACGACTTTGTCTTTTGTTGAGTTTTGTCTCTCTCATAGTTTTCTAGATCGTTGCATATACAAGTAATATAATGCGAAAGTCTGCTTTGAATCACTATTTATATACATTTGTCAAAGAGTCCTTTTTCTCATTAACAACCCCCAACTTACAGTTAGTGCGTGGAATTGAAGTGGGAGTATCAAATTCTGTTGTTGAATTAGAGCCATTGACAGGCAAAGGTGCCTGAAATTCTACTTGTTCATTAGACTCCATATATACAGTATAAAAAAAGAAAGGAATCCAAAAATAAAAAAAGAGGGGCGCGTCTAATGCGCGTGCACTAAACGCGAACTGAGCTTGAATACCAAACTAGAAAGTGACTTTAATAACAAACAAGATTAAATTTTCATACCAAAATAGGTCTGTTGGTTTAGACTTTTCAGAAACAAGCTTGGTAAAGCTTAAATAAGAGGAGAGAGAGAGAGAGAAAGAGAAAGGTTTATACCATAAATGTCAGACCTGAGTCAATTGCGACTCAGTGATCTGACAATCAACAGTTGTGACAGTAATATTCAAAGGTTACATTTCAAAACACTTTATTTCTCAGCTTTATCAAAACAGTCACTCCCTGAAAAGTATAAAAGACGAGCGAAATTGCATCTTTTTGTTCTTCATACTTACCTGGGTCGTACATCTGGACTCACGAACCCCGGATGTACAGTGGGATTGGTCGTCATTGCACAGCGACGATCGGCCCCGCTGCGAACACCTTCGGGTGTCTCGAGGCCACAATTTTTGCTTTGGGGGAATGGGTGGTTCGCCGCCTGCTCCCCCGGTTTTAATTGAATGTAAATGAAAAACTCTAGACTAATGTGACATGTTTTATTAAAATGCAAAATGAGAGAATATAAATGAGTGATTTCTACAGTTTTTCTTGATGTTGTATTTTTAGGCATTGATATAAAATGTCAATGATATTATCAAATCCTTTGACGAGATCTGGATCCTGTTCCTCTCGTTCAGAATGCCAATCTGAATGCGCAAAATCAATTAGTCGTAAATCACACATCTTGGGCGCCAAGTTATCGTCTTCTTCTTCATCTGTTTGCTTTCCTTTTCCCTTTTGACGATCCTCATCGAGCATGTACTTCCATGTTTTTTCTGCAGCTGCTCTATCTCCTTCATACACAAACAACAAGGATGATCCAATCAGTTGTAAGTTCGGCATCGAAACAATGGCTTCCTTTATCTCTTGTAATGTGTCAATGAAACATTCGATGATCCAACGCATATATTTACTGGGTATAGGCTCATCTTTCTTTTGTTGATCCTCACTCGAGTAATTTCTGTATTCTTCGGTTTTCAATCCATAGGCTGATGTTGGAAACAAAAAGGCCATGATCGCTTCAACTGTGTTTTCGACCGTTCTTGTCTTTCCAAATCGTTTTTCATAGGTTGCGTAACGGTGTTCCACTGTGTCATACACCTATGATTCAATTAATTCTCTAGCACCATTTTGTTTGGGCATACATACCTTTAATCCAGATATTCTTAACCCTAATGTGCTTGATGTCGTATTGACTGACTGAGAAATCATCTTTTGTCTTTTTTCCTCTGAGGCATCTGCATCATATAATAATGAGCCCATCTTCAAGTCCATGATGCACGGTCGAGTAAAGCCATGAAGAATATTTTCCAAACAGACATTTTGTTCTTGTTGGTCAAGTCCCTGAACAGTTTCCATCAGGTAACAGTTTGTTGAATCACCCACGAGCTCAGATGTTTCAAGTATTGAAAGATCGTGCTCAGTGGCCGCACGCAACGTACCGTAGCACTGAGGAAGAAAGTCAAGGAACTCTGGATAGTTTTGTGCGTCTTGATAAAAGTTGACCTCTTTTGGCTTGCATGGTTTTATAATCATCAAGTCATCAGTCGAAGTTGTCAGGAGCATCAGTTTATCGTGACCAGCTACTTGTTGATCAAAATATTTAAACGGTTGACTCATTCAAAGAGACAAGAGAAAAAGGAAAAAAAAAAAAAAAAGGTGTAGCGGGGATTAAATACATGTTTCTCTCACTTTTTTCCCTCTTGTTTGTTTCCTCATAAAATAGATTGAGACGCTAAAGAAGAAAAGAGAGAGTTAAAGAAGTAATATGGGAATACAATTAACTGGAAGAAGAGAGGACACTGATATTGTATTGACAGACGAAATAGCAGACAAGGTAATTACAATAAAGTGCAAGTTATAAAACTGACATTTTGAAATTATAACAGCTAAGAGTGCATCTACCTCGGCGATATAGACTTGCACCTGAAATGGTACTGTTGTATAGTTTAGATCAACATGGTATCAGTTTATCGACGCTATATCGTCTTGTCAAAAATAATAAAGGGCCCTGTGTGCTAGTGATTAAAGATGCTGACAAGAATGTATGCTTATCTTTATACATATACACATAGACTCATATTTCTTATTAGATCTTTGGTGCTTATCTTAACGAATCATTAAAACCAGGTACGCGTTACTATGGCACAGGTGAATGGTAAGTCATGCCTCTTCAGATATTTATTCTAAGCTGCATAAAAAAAGTTTTCTATGGAAATGGCAGACACCGGAATGTCAAATTACAGCTTACAAATGGACAGGGAAAAATGATTACATGATACTTTCAGAACCAGACTTCATTGCTATTGGTGGAGGGTAATCTATTATAAATCTCTTTTATCTATTACTCATACTTTCATTAGTGAGGGTGTCTTTGGATTATGGATAAATTCGGAATTAGAGAAAGGATACAGTCAATCATGCCCTACATTTGATAATGAACGATTGACACCAAGACCAGAATTTGAATGTATAGAGTTAGAGATTTGGGGTTTCCGTATTTGAATAAATAGATGACGCGTATAGTGGGATAGCTCGGAGAATTAGCGGGCTGTCCTTGGTTTTTCCGTTTCCCCCTTTTTTTTTTTTTTTTTTTTTTTACTTATTACAAATGATTAACAAACTAGAGTATAGTTTTGCAGTAGAGAAAGAAAGAAAATAAAAGCCATGTTTACAATGATCTAATATACGCGTGAATGGGTTATGATGACTAAGATGATGTCTAATGAATTTATAATAAGTGTAACTTCCGGGATAAAAAATGATGATAAAGGTTTTCAAAAAAAATTATTTGGGGCGAGTATAATGCAATAAATTTAAGCTTTCTTTTTCTTTTTCTCTCTCTTTTTTTTTTCTTCTTTAAACAAAAATGACTTCTCCTGTCCAAGTACTCTGTGAACAAGTATCCAAGGAACTCAATGGTTCAGTCACCATTATAGGTATTTATATACATATCATATTGAATCTTTTAAAACTAAAACAATTCATAGTTCTTGGTGCCTCTGGCGACCTTGCCAAAAAAAAGACATACCCAGCGTTATTTGGCCTTTATCGCAATGGATTCTTACCAGAGAACACGAGAATTATTGGTTACGCGCGCACCAAGATGTCACATGAGGACTATATCAAACGTATCACGCAGTACATCAAGATTCAAGACGCTGATAAACTCGAGCAATTCAAAAAGATGACCTTTTATGTCTCGGGTCAATACGACGAAGACGCTTCTTTCCAAAAGTTGAGAGAGGCCATCGAACAATCTGAAAAGGAGAGAGCGGTCAAGCAGAAGAATCGTGTGTATTATATGGCCTTGCCCCCTTCAGTCTTCATTCCTGTCGCTCAAGGTATCAAGCGTAACGTCTATACAACCGAGGGATCCAACCGTTTGGTTGTCGAAAAGCCTTTTGGTATGGATTCAGAGAGCTCAGCCCATTTAGGTCGTGAGTTAGGCGCCCTCTTTACCGAGAACGAGGTACGCATATATATATATATATATATATTATAATATGTGGAGATGCAGCTTATCTGATATACATACATGTAGATCTACCGTATCGATCACTATCTCGGAAAGGAAATGGTCAAGAACATCATGAACCTTCGTTTCGCCAATATCCTGTTTGGACATGCCTGGAATCGTACCTATATCGATAACGTCCAAATCACGTTCAAGGAACCCTTTGGAACCGAAGGACGCGGTGGATACTTTGATGAATTTGGTATCATCCGTGATGTGATTCAGAACCGCAAGTATACCCGTGCTCATTATTTCGAATTCACCACTAACTTGACCATCTAGATCTCCTCCAAGTCCTCACCTTGATCGCAATGGAACGACCCATCTCTACGGACGCTGAAGCCATCCGTGACGAAAAGGTGAAGGTACTCAAATGTATCTCTCCTATCAAGATCGAAGACACATTGCTGGGTCAATACGTCGCAGCCGATGGCAAACCGGGATACCTCGAAGACGAGACGCTCAAGAACAAGAACAGCTTGACACCCACCTTTGCCGCGGCTGTCTGTTTTGTCAACAACGAGCGATGGGAAGGTGTGCCCTTTATTTTGAAGGCGGGTAAGGCCCTGAACGAGGCCAAGGTCGAGGTCCGTCTCCAGTTCCATCGAGTGGCAGGTCAACTCTACAGCGACTCACCTCGCAACGAACTTGTCATCCGTATTCAGCCCAAGGAAGCCGTCTATATGAAGTTCAATAACAAACAGCCCGGCTTGTCATACCAAACGATCCAAACTGATCTTGACTTGTCCTACCACGAGCGTTATACAGATCTCGCTATCCCAGACGCATATGAATCCCTTATCCTCGATGTACTTCGTAATGATCACTCCAACTTTGTCCGTGACGATGAACTTACCGCGGCCTGGAATATTTTTACGCCGTTGCTGCACAAGATTGATCGTCATGATGATGACGTCGATATCAAAAAGTATCCTTATGGCTCGCGTGGTCCTCAAGAACTAGATGAGTTTGTCAAAAAGTATGGTTATCATCGCAATACAAATGGATACACCTGGCCACGTCAAAATGTCAATCCTTCTACTAATAAGCTCTAAATTTGTATTTTTCATTGTAATATTTTGTGTATTGATATCTCGTCCACTGCTTACCCTTTCTCTCTTTTTTTTATATACAAAATAAATATATACATCATTCAGCATATATTCAAAAAAAAACAAGTGGGCGGATTTATATATAATATACTAATAAAAAAAAAAAGAAGGGAGAAGGGTATCACATATACAAGGGTATTTTTTTCAATAAAAATCAATTTTGCCACTTTTTCACTTGAGGTGTCTTGCTGGACTTGTTTATATTGAATTTAGATGATCTTTTCGACAAGGTGGAAGATTGGCTGTTTATAGACGATCTTGACGTCGTTCGATGTAGTGTTGGGCTATTTGACGGTTTGGATGTGGTTCGATGTGATGGTTGACTGTGTATAGATGTTTTAGACGTCGTTCGATGCAAATTATTATTAGGTGTAGGTGAAGTCGGAGGTGTAAGTGGTTTCTTTGGTTTAATTACCTTTTTATGTCCTACACACACATATTTTAGTATTTCTAAAAAGCAAAAAAAAAAAGTGCGTACCTGAATCATCATCTGATGCAGTAATCGAGACAGCCGACTGAGCTTGTTGAATAAGTTGTATTAGCATCGTTCGTATTTTCTCAAACGCCGCATCTTCTTCTTCCTCATGTGATGACTATTTATTAACAAGTGTAAGTTTTTGAATAAAAACATGTATGCATATAATATACCATTATTCCGCTCTTGCTCGGAGCTGTATCTAAGTCAGGCACTAGTGGCTTCTCTACTCTACACTAAAGAGATTAGTTATAAATCATCTTTATCATCTATTATATATATATATTACGCAGCAAGTCTCTTTCGTAAATCGATAATCGTGTTTGTCTGTTCCTTGACGACACTTTCGAGTGTCTTGTTCAAGTTGAGAAGTGATTTCTTTTCGATTTCCAAGTCTTCAATCTATGAGAAATTAATATTTATTCGTAATATTCATCTTTTTCTTACCCTTCTATGCACTCTTGCTTCATCAAGAGCCTTTTGCTGTGAAAGGATGCCTCTCAACATAAAAGTGCCTATACCAATACCCATCTTATTTGGTACTGGGTTAAAGTGTGGTTTCTTGTATTCTCCTTCTTCTTCTTCTTCTTCCTCTTCTTCTTTAGGTCGCGAGATGGGTAAGTTAATTCGACTTACTACCATCGGCTGAGCTGCAGGTTTAGCTGGTTTTGATAATGAGACAATGGGCTGACAAAAGAAGGATAAGCCCGGATTAGACTGAGTGGATGTTTTGATGATGGGACTTGCTTTTGTTGTAATGGAAATAGAACTTGAAGGTGCATTCGTAGGTGACAAGTCCTTTGACAGCATATAGAGAAAATGTTTATGTTTTTATTAAAGAACTAAAAAAAAAAAAAAAAAAAAAAAAAGGACGCACTTGTCTGTGCGGTATTTTGAATACATAAACTTTGATCATACTCAGACTGAGAAAAAAAAAAAAGAAATGATCACTCACAGGAACAACAACGAGAACCTGAAACAATCGTTTAACTTTTTAAAAGGGAACAATAGATACTTTATATGAATATCAGTAAATGATTGGTTGATACATTTTTACTAGATGATATTACCAAAAAGACACTTCTTTTGTTACAGTTTTGACACTTTAAATTCAGACAAACAAAAAAGGAAGTTTGGACGTTTGTCTTGCAAATCTGGAAGGACGACCAAGTCTCTTGTCTATGGCTGTACATGATATCCCTGAAATTTAACACTACCACCAAGTCTCTGTTCCACAATGGATAGGGCTCCAAACATTTTGGATTTATGCATCTAGTAAAAAGAAAAAAAAAAGTTATGAAAAGTAGAAATTTACCAAAAGAGCCTATGGCATTCGACTGTTGGATTTTTGGCTCGTGGAATTGGAATCTTTATAAACTTTTACAGTTTCACGTCTTTGCATTTAGGACAAAATGAGGATGTTTTGTATTCATCAATCGAATGTACAGGAAATCCTTGCTTTCTTAGCATCCTTCGCATACTCTTCCTTCGTATTGGCTCGTGGAACTTGATGTTACTAGCAGTTCAATCCCCGATAGCAAGAATACAGTGCTTGGCAAAGTTTTCCCTTTGCATTTTCAAAAGTCGGCTATCAGACTGCTTTTTGTTTATAATCGCTGATAGCTTGAGCTTTCTAAATGGAAGGATATTTTGGTCCTAATGTTGGCTGTCTTCATTTGTTTAATAATCGGACAGTAGCTTATTTGCGCTGGAAACCTTGCTTTCAAATATGAAAACAAATAATTCCTATTGATGAATCATCTTTTTACACTTTTTTTTCAGCAAGCAATTGCCTGAACTCCTTGGATCGCAGCGCCTTTTCTTCAGCCATTGTAGCAACAGTGAGTTAAATGAGATCAATAGCAAATGATTCCCTCCAAGATATTTTGGAATATCAAGGCGTGGTTTAAGTATTACTGATCCTACGATTCGACAAGACGAACTTTATTACAGATAGAGCTCACTGATTAGGCAACCATAAGAAAGATTCTCAAGCTTTACTCCATTTATTATTCATGTACAATATTTGTTTAAAGTTTCCTAAAATACCTTACTGTTCAAGGCAAGTTCAGAATACTAAAAAGTCGAAGCCATCTCAACCTGTGTTATGATGAATGGCTGACACAGATGAAGCACTACCATACCTTGTTATTTGATTCCCTTATCGAGACCACGTCTACAAGCAGCCATGGGACACCTTTTGCAATCTTTCTGCTTGTGCTGATATGCAATTAAAAAGATCTTTTTCTCTCATAACTAAGAATTGGACATCCTACAACGATATTTGTCAGCTAAAATTGATGCTGAATATATCTATGACATCAACCAAAGAGTCGCAGCAGATAGCTTGAGTTTTTTTTTTTTTTTCCTTTGACAGACACTTACTACTCTTTTGGTGTACCATCCAATCATAGTAGCAAAATTTGGCTAGTTTTATCGCTTTCTGAATGGATTATATTCTTGTTTATTATCGAATAAGAAGGATACGAAGAGTTGAATTATCTTTATAAGCATCTCTGTTACACACCGCTTAAATTGTCAAATATCAGATTTTTTGTTTTACTGTGTGCGTCACAAGTTCACACTTACAACTTAGCGGGCTAACTCGGTCTTGACAGCCAATCAATCACAAAGAGGCCCGAGTCAAATTTTTTAAAAAGTTAATCAGATTTAAATCAAGCTCCCCCCAGCCTATATAAATTCCTTTTTTTTTCCTTTTTCTTTTGTCTCTCTTTTTTTTTTTAAAAAAAAAATTAAAATGCTGCGAAATACTCTTACAACGATAACAAAATCATCAAGACTTATTCAAAAACCATTATCCATCTCAGGCACCCGTTTCTATCATGAAAAGGTTGATTGATAAATTTACAATTGAAAGAGAATATAAAATATTAAAACTACTTTAGGTTATTGACCATTATGAGCGTCCTCGTAATGTAGGATCATTTCCCAAGACAGATACAGATGTAGGCACAGGTTTAGTGGGAGCACCTGCTTGTGGTGATGTGATGAAATTACAGATTAAAGTGGACGATGCTACAGGAAAAATAGTGGATGTACGATTCAAAACATTTGGATGTGGTTCTGCCATTGCTTCTAGTAGCTTTATGACAGAACGTGTTAGAGGTTTGACACTTGAACAAGCAAGTCAAATTAAAAATACAGAAATTGCAAAGGAATTATGCTTGCCTCCTGTCAAACTTCATTGTTCGAGTAAGTTGTAGAAAGGTGTAAATGTTGTCATACTAACTGTATTATAGTGCTTGCTGAAGATGCAATTAAATCTGCCATCAATGATTACAAAAAGAAACGCTCAGCTCAAAAGCAGTAAAAAAAAAAATAACCAATTATAATAATAATCATATCAATGCATAAAGTTTTTATTTATTTTTTTTTCTGCACTTTTTCTCTCTGTCTCTACTTTTACTTTTTTCTATAAAAGATAAGACCTTCAATCTGATTGGTGTAGATTACAAATTGACACCTGGCTTAACTTTAAAACTCCCAGTTAAATAAATTTCACACTTTTTTTTTCTTTATTATTATTATTATTATCATTATCTATGTTTGCTACTGTTTCATCTAAAAGCCCAGAGGCTCTTCTTTGTAGGTTATAGATAGCGTATTAAATATATGTATTAATGGTTTATAAATATAGCCTTTACTACTAATACAGCGACAACATTATTACCTATAAACAACAATAATCGACGGAAGATGTATAATAAATATCGATACAACAGTAGACAATTACCACCATTAAATGAATTCATTGCTAATGTATTCAAACGATCAAAGCTATCACCTTGTGTCTGTTTAGTTTCGCTTATTTATCTTCAACGATTAAAATCATGTTTACCAAGTCATGCATGTGGACAAGTGGATACACCTTATCGTTTATTTTTAGCCGCTATCCTCACAGCATCCAAATTTCTATCTGAAACAGGCACCTGCCTGACAAGTCAAGCGATGGTGGTGATGACAGATTATGCCTATTCCTCAAAAGATATCAACATGATGGAGAGAAGCTTCCTTGGTCTCATTAAATATAACCTATTTGTAAATGTTGAAGCCATCAAGGATTATTTGGCTATTCACGGAAAGGTTCTGGAGATGGACTTGATTGAAGAAATCTAGACCTTTTTTCTGTAACATTTTGTGTGTGTGTGTGTGTGCGTGTATATATTTTATATATATATATATATATATTTTTTCTGTGTTGTATGTAAATACTTTTTCTTTTCTTTTTACTTAATAAATAATAATATTATCATATCAAATGACTAGGGATGACAGCCCGAATGAGAATAAACCAATGCATCACATTGATTGGTTTACTTTTCAGTCGTACCAAATCTTTATCCGACTTAACCTTTAAGGCCCAGACATTGTGGCGGAGGTGGATAGTTGCTTTTATGCTATTGGCTAAAATGGAAAGAATCTGATTGGCCAATAGTATATCTAAACTGTAATGTTTGTCATGTTTTTTTTTATTCAGTTGTTGTAACATGTATTCAATTTGGGGAAAGAAATCAAAAGAAGCTGAAGCAGAGAAAAAGAAACCTAGGACAACAGCTGCTCAAATACGTGTACAAAAAGGTTTTTTTATATATATTTAATTAAAGAAAAAAGCAACAATATGTTGATACATGATTTAGACTTGGCAGAATTAGACATTCCAGATACCATTCAGTTAGACTTTCCTGATCCTTCTCACATTCTTAAATTCAATGTTTCTATTCTTCCAGACGAAGGTAATAATAAACTATATTATTTGCTAATCATGTTTATTCATCATTCTATAGGCTTCTATAAGGGAGGCATATTCAAATTTACATTTGACATCAGTAACAGTTACCCTCATGAGCCACCCAAGGTTCACTGCATTCAAAAAATTTATCATCCCAACATTGACTTGGAAGGAAACATTTGTTTGAACATCTTGCGTGAAGATTGGAAACCTGTTCTCTCTCTACAAGCTGTTCTTGTCGGCTTACAGTATTTATTCCTTGAACCTAACGCGGATGATCCATTGAACAAAGGTATATATATATATATATATTTATATTATTGATGACATCTATACTTACTTATTCCCCTTATTTTAGTTGCTGCCGAAGTATTGAAAACTAATAGAAGATCTTTTGAAAATAATGTAAAGAAAGCCATGACAGGTGGCTCATTTGATGGGGTGCAGTATGATTATGTATTGCAATAAAAAGTCCTTTGTGTACCTTTTTTGGGCAAAGAGAGAATATGTGGTCCCTTTTTTCTTTTGGCAAAGAAACTTTTGCGTTTACAGTAATCCTCCTCCTTCTTCTTGCACCCTTTCTTTGATTTGGTACAAAATGGAGCAACTTTTTTCAGACTTGTTCACCCTCTTGTCTATATCTTACGCTTTTTGGAATAAAACCTTGAGTCGTTTACATAATGCACCAATGTCAAAATTATGCAAACGTTTTAGCTCATTTGAAAGGGGACAGTTTTCAAACTCAACATCAGGTTACAAAAATCAGATTGAAAATTTGACCTGCAATTCATTTCGTGTGAACATATGTGTAGAATACACAGAGAGACAATCAAGGCTCGTCCTATACATCTTTTATATATGCGTCAGAATGAATCTATCTCTTACATTTACCAAGAATGAGCCGTGGGTGTAATGTTTTAAAATATCAAACGTCTCTCTTTTGGATTATAAAATACAGTAGCAAGTTCATAACAAGTGAACGACAGGAGCGCAGCCAGATTCATTGCAAGACCGTTGAAGATGTAATCATATGATACGATAAGCTTCCTGATTCTTTAATAAACCATTAGAATGGATAGTTGAAGATGTTTTTCGAAAATTCTTGTAGTAACAGTGCAAATAGAAATTCTTTGCTCCATCAATTATGTACCTTTTTTCCTCCGAGTGCAAAGCTTCCTCTCCTGTCCACCCCCACCTCTCTCCTCAATCCAAGCTAACTTTTGTTGCACTAACGTGACAATTTTTGCACTGGAGAGACTGTACCTTGAACCAACAAAAGTGATCCATTACCAAACATGGCAAGTGTAACATTGAAATGATTACTTTCTTTCCTTCTATTTTTTTTTTCTCTTTTCCTTCTTCTTTCTCTCTCTCTCTCTCTCCCTCTCTTTCTCTCTCTGCATTTAAAATATCATAAGCATGTCTTCTTCATCAAAAATATCCCAATTACTATCGGATTGGATCACAGCAGTAGAAAATACAGACATAATTAAAGCCAAATCATTACTCAGTATGGAACCTGAGCTATTATGGACACCCATTCGACATGATCAAGATGTTGCTCATCTCGAACACACTCTTTCTGAACTCGGATATCTTGGCTCTCAATTTCAACCTTTAGCCGCAGTTCAATTCAGTCTACTTTACTTTTACAAACACAGAGATATTCGATTCATTAATTTTCTTATAAAGGTACTATCATTAAAAAAATTAGACAGGCAAAAAAAAAAACACTAAAAAATTTATTTATAGCAATCTACTCTTTACGATCTTGATACAAGGTCTTGGGGTCAATGTAACAATACAACTCTCCATCTTGCTTGTTTCTTGGGACATCAATCCATCGTAGATATCCTGCTCGAAAAGGGTGTATCAACTCAGACGCCGAATGATCTGGGTTACTTACCACAAGATGTCAATCCACAGATCCAATTGAAAAAATTAGTTCGTCCAAACTATAGTACACCAAATCAGTTCAAGTTGCTCAAACAAAAGGCCCTGTTGGTAGATGATATGCCCACCATGAGTAGTCTTGAACGAAAGGCATCAGAACAGCAATACTTTAGAAAGGGACGAGTGAAGGAGACTCAGATGAAGGTGCTCTCGGAAGAAGAACAGATCGTCGCAGAACAAAAGAAGAGACAGTTGGAAGTGGCACAATTGGCAAAGAAATCAGCTGTCAAAAATAATCCCCTTTACCAAAAATTAGAAAAGGTTTCGACTATTAAAAGGAGACCAGTAAATCAGGTTCCTTGTACGACAACCACCAGTAATAATAGTAGCTGTAGTTTTGACAGTGATGCCCTAGAAAACAATACTCCTAAAATTGATACTACAACCCTTATTACTAAAACAACAAACGATGATACTACTACTACTACTACTACTACTAGAATTGTTCATGATGATGCACCAGATGATACTCTTGACAACATAATAAATGATGATATCCATGGCGACACAACAAATGATATGCACAACTATGCAAAGGATATTGATAATGACATAGACGTCTTTGATAATTATGTAAATGATATTGACAACGATGTAAATAATAGTGATGACGCAAACGGTATACATTATAACACAAATGACATCGACAACGACGCAGATGATACGAATAGCGACATAAATAGTATTGATAATGACACAAATGCTATTGACAACAACACGAATGTTATTGATAATGAAACAAATAACATTAACAACGACACAAATGACGTTGACAATGATGCAAAGATCATTGATAGCGACAAAGATGATATACATAATAGCAAAAATGATACAGGTATAATAATCATTAAAGAAACACAAAAGAAATCCAACGATGAAAACACCAAAGATTTCGACAAGGAAGACTCACTGGTATCCACTTCTGACGATGACGATGATGATGAGGACGAAGGAGTTCAATACAAGGCTCTGACAGCAGCAAGAATCCTGACAGCCCCGATCTACAAAAAGAGCGACGAGATAAAAACAATCTCGCCCATAGATACCAAGTTTTCGACAAGTACGACCTTGACAAGTAATTATCTGATATCGGATGAAGCAATTCCCCGAGAGACAAAACGGCGCAGTGGAAGTCAAAAGGCGGCATGGAGCATGAGCATGAGCTCATGGGCAGCCATCTTGGACCGTGAATTCAATTTGAACGAACTAGATGCAGAAAGGAAGGCAAGACAGGACAGTCTGAAGACCAAATCTGAAAAGGTGGAATCTGAAGAGGTGGAATCTGAAGAGGCCCCATATGAAAAGATTGAATCAGAAGAGGTTGAAAATGAAAAGGTCGAATCAGAAGAGATTGAAAATGAAAAGCCCAAATTTGACAACTTCAAATTCGAATACAAAGAGTTCAAATTCGATAATCTCAAGTTTGACAACCTCAAACTCGAAAAGCTTGAAAATTTTGAAAAGTTGGAACATGAAAAGTACGAGCGTGAAGAAGAGAAGGAAGAAGTTCCGTCACCCAAACTTGAACCAGCCAAACCGATACGTGTCGCGACGCAACCAAGATCATCCAGTATCGTTCGTCGAATGAGCATCCCCTCCGCCTTTACTGGCTATGGCAAACTCTATTTACATGTCAACAGTGTCCAGGATATCCTTCTGCCGCTTCCCAAGGACCGAACGTATGTCCGCTGCGTTGTTAGTGATGGTCGATTTGAATACATGTCCAGATACGAAGTGCTCAGTCAGAACATCGAGTTTGATTATGAGTGTGTGATCGATACACATCCAGACATGATCATCACCCTCTCATTACATGTACGACCAGACTATATCATGAAGACACGTAAATCATTTTCTCGGCTCTTTTCCTCTCGCAAAAAGAAAAAGGAGTCCCTTTCGGGTTATGTCAACAAGGAAGATGGTGCGATTGGTCAGGCTCGATTTGCTTTGGCTCATATGGCCCCAGCTTGTACTCGAGCTCGTTATCAGGCAGGCTTTAGCTGTTTTAATGCTTGGTATGCAAGATCGTTCAAGGAGCGTCATCGTCAAAAGAAGAAGGACCAAGATGTGCTTAAAGTTGTCGGGAATTTTGAAGTTGATCTGTTGTTTTTATCTCAATCTCCTCAACAGGTAAAGACAAAAAAAAAAAAGTTAAAATGGTCAAGATATTGACTTTGTGAATATAGCCATTTCCAAAATCCTTGAGTGAATATCAAAGTCTGTCCGTAGCATCGTTTTCATAGAACAATGTTTAATCAATTAAAAAAAAATGTAAATATTTCCCCTCACTGTTGTTTTTATCAATCATATTCTTGTCCTTGATTTGAAAAGAAGTGAGTATAAGTAATGACTACAGATGAAAAAGATTAGTCATATCAACAAGGAAAATGGCTGACTATCTTACTTGTTCCATAAACAAGTATTCCTCCAGCAATACTCATGATCATGGCTGGAACTGTGATCTATTCGAGCCATTCGTTTTAACTTTTTTTCTTTCTCTCTATTTTTTTTTTTTAAATTTACCACTTCGGCATGGGCAAGAACAAGAGGTAAACAGAATCCAGATACGATAAACATGCCAGTAATAAAATGCCCTGCGTCAATCATTCCACT
>JAMYHX010000385.1:0-41999 GCA_025529335.1 Rhizopus sp. PT2906
TTAAAGAATCTTTCCTCTTTCTCTTTAAAGTGGGGATGTGTACTCTTTCTTTTTAATGACCGCTCATTGTCATCACAGCTGTGGGAGGTTTTTTTTTTTTTTCTTCTTTAAACCATGTCAAACTTGTTAGTAGTAACCTTGACAACCTTGTTATCTTATGTTGTTGCAGAAGGAGAAAACATGGCAGAAAAGAAGCCAATAGAAGGTAAAAACTATAGAATACAAAATGCGTGTGTGTGTAATCTAATGCTCATCATTTATATACAGTTCCTTCTGACAGTGTCATGATTCGACGTGAGTAATTAAATAGTTTTTATAATTTACGAAATGAAGTCTGATGAACAAAACATGTAGCATTCACCATCCATGACTTTGTGATGGAAATTATTCTTGTTATCACGTTTCTCTTATACGCGGTTGCTTGGTATCAAGGAAAATCAGCCAACTTGAAGAGAGCCAAGACATGGTTAGGAGGTCAACTTGAGTACCTTCAGTCTCAATTTGCTCTTGTGGGTGATGGTAAATCAGTGCTGATGAAGGATGGACCTGCTGACTACCTTTTATATGTCTCTGGCAGACGCCATGTACAATTTGGTCATTGGTGGCTCAAGGTAAGGTATATCACATATTAAAAAGTACAATGCTTAATTTGGCAGCGATACCTAGTTGAAGCCTAGAAATGATATGCTGACCTATTTCACGACACAAGTACTTTCAATGGTTGGACAAACAAAGCCTGTGAATGATCGTGTGGTATGTCAACTCTTTGCGATACACAAAACAAATTGACAGGAAAACATTAGACATTGTCAATGGTGCTTGACAAAGCATTACCCGAAAAATTCGTATTTGCCGTCATCAAGAAGAGTGAATCAGCTGAATTAAGCAAGAAGCGTTTTGATTTGGTAAAGAAAAAACAAAACCAGAGACAGAAAAAAAGATGACTTATATTTATTGTAGAACCGTGTTGCCAAGCTTGGATCAAGCAAGGCCATTCCCGCATCATTGACAGTTTACACAGAGTCACAAAAGCTGGCTGATCTGATACTATCCACTACCAATGTAGGAAAACTCATTTCCGATGCATCCGATCGTCTCGAATATTTAGTTATCTCAAGTTTGCCTGCAGATGTGCCCTACCGATACGAGAATGATGAAGCCTTGACAATTTCGCTTTCTTTTTCAATGTCCAACAGCAACACTCTTGATCCTCTTGTTGAGCTTGCCTGTGAACTTCCAGACACGTTGAGCGAGTTAAAGTTGACAAGTGATGTAAGTTTATCATCTGTGTCCAAAAAAAAATGCAAAGTATATGCTAATCAAATTATAGATTAGAAACCAAGTCAACAAGAACCGTGAAAGTTTGCGTAAGGAGTACGCCAAACGATTAGCAGCTGATAAGGCAGAAGAGGCAGCTCGTAAGAAAGCAGAAGCTAAACGCGCTGAAGAAGAAAGAATCAAAAAGATGAGCCCAGCTGAGCAACGTAAATGGGAGGAAAAGGAACGTCTGCGTCAATTGAAGAAGCAGCAAAAGAAAAGAAAGGTCTAATAAATAGAGCATAGCAAGGGTATACGTATACTTTATTTTCTTTGGTTGGCAATTTCCCATGCTGGCTTGTCACTTTCGGCAGCTTCACGCATCAAGTCCATCATTTGTTGTCCTTTTTCACGATTGGTCGCCTTGATTTGATCGTATTCTCTACGCAGTGCTGGATCCAAACGCTAAGATGGGTTTGAGTGTGTCTTTATTCTGTCATACGGTAATTGTATAAACCTTTTTAATTTGCTCTTCGTCAGGCACGGTATACTTCATGAGACCGTATCCAGTGCCAAGAATGGCCGTCATGTAAACGAGTACTTTAAATTCATTAGCCATTGCTCAAACGTTTGTGTGGAAGAAAAGAGAGCTGGGGTGTCCAAGGATGGTGGGTTTATTTTTAAATGCCCGCAATAAGCACACAATCATCGTGTTGATTGGGTAGTAATGAGGAATTAGACGAAGCTCTTTGTGCGTAAGATCGAATACTAAGATATCAATTTGAGTGAATTACACGCTTAAAGGATTCATAAGGCCACAAATTACAGGCTGGATGATCAATGAACATGAAGCGGCACACTTGCTAGCAAATTTTAGAAAATCTTTTAAGGCTAAACCAACTCTTCAGGCAGACGTACTATGAATCAGCAGGAATGCTGTTGTGCTCCTCGCTTTCTCTCTCTCTCTCTCTCTCTCTCGATTGTATATTAATAAAGTAAGTGTGGCTCATAACCCCACAGCCACTCGAGAACTCCGCAGAAATGTACACAGTTCTTTCTGTTTCCTGCGGTAACCATGATTATGCTTTGTATCCGTTTTTCTGAGCGTAATCCTGGTATTCAACAAATAATAAAAAGGCATGGGCCACTATGAAGATATGTGACTAATGCATTACCTATTTTATATACGGTATTCAAGGGGAGAAATATTATTTATGAGATGGGGTATAATCGTCTTCATCATCAATGAGCCACTCTTCATTCCTAAGCAAGTTTCCTTTATCCTGCTTGTCATTTTCCTCATTTGAATCAAACAGTCTTTGCATATATGGCTTGAGCCCCTTATCAAAATTTTTAGCCACAAGAAACGAAATGACGATGGTAACCACGCACAAGACGATGGCAACGCAGACAGCAAGGATCCAAAATACCCAAGTACCAGCGCTATCGACGAGGACAAGAACGAAATCTATTATGACAATGATCTGCGTAACTTGAAATGCAACCATGACAGTCCTATTCTCTGCAATGACGCCGTATCTTGCCACAAGTAAAGCTGGTATCAGCAAAGCAGTAAGGACAATGTGTATGATGTAGCCCACGAATTTCTTTCGATCGATGCTCCATAGTGCAAAATATTGTTCCTGAGACATGACGACGGTGTAGAATATGCAAAGTACAAGTTGGAAGAAGGCATCTAGTTTTAAAAACATGAAAAATATTTGTGCTAGTCTAAATCGTTCTTGTTGTTGAATGTCAGCGCCTATTCTTTTATAGGTATTCCAACCAAACTAAAGACAAAAGGGTTATTCACTCAACCTAGTACATATCCCGGTTATTTACCTGTTTAAACAGTTGATAAGATAAATAGACAAAGATGAAGGAGAACAGTGCCATAACTACGACCAATCCGATTCCGTTCCGCAGCGCAATCAAGAAATAAAGACGAATCCTTGTGAGTATTCCAGTAGCGTTGGCAATTGCATCCAAAATGTTTTGGTTCACAATCTGATTTCTAACGCAATAATGTGTAAGCCATGGAATCTTTAAGGCACAGTTATCTTACTTTTCGGATGTTTCTAAAACTTGAATAGAAGCAAATATGGTTGACAAGAATTGATTTGTTGTATGTGCTATCAGTTGAATCACACTCTGCCTTAACACCTAATCAAAAGAAAGAGTAATAAGTATAAGCAAAGAAAAGGGCTATGATATAATCTTATTACAGCATCCAAGCCCAAAGCAAGTTGAAACAACGAGACCAAGATAAAAAAGACATTTTCATTTTTAAGTCTTCTTAAGCCCAACGCCACATTATCAGTGTCTGTGCTGGCAAGGTGAATGAATGTAGAAGGATAAGTGGTAATATTTGGATCCACACGTTGTAGATCGCTGTATATTTCTAAATCTGCATTGACAATGATCGCTTCAAGAATGATACATGTAATAGTTGATAGGGTGAGTAAAGTGCAGTAAGCGATAGTATATTTTGATTCTGTAACTCTTTTTGCCTAAGCATAGTATGAGACCTAGTTCCGGCTTTTATAGTATATTATTTATACCAGTAAATTCCATAGTCTTTTTGCAACAGATACTTTTGAAGTTT
Source organism: Rhizopus sp. PT2906 (assembly GCA_025529335.1). Lineage (NCBI taxonomy): Eukaryota > Fungi > Mucoromycota > Mucoromycetes > Mucorales > Rhizopodaceae > Rhizopus > Rhizopus sp. PT2906. The sequence goes on from JAMYHX010000385.1 coordinate 3,863, forward strand.
TATCCATGGCTTGTATGAAAATGAAAAGAAGGACAAAAAAATACTGGCCTAATCTATTTTTATTTTACGCATTGAACTTTGTTGTTGTACAAAAAGTGCGTAGCTGACTTCAGACAGTCTGCTGAAAAAATAAATATTTAAAGGTACAGGTTTCCCTTTTATATTATTGTTCTTTTCTCTCTCCTTATTATGTTGAATATGGATGATATTAAATAATACATTGACTGCAATAAAGAAAGTAAACATAAAGCCTTTCAGATTTTTTGAGAAATAGATATCCAACGAGTCACACGCCAAAGATGGGTGGATGTGTCTGCGGCGTGAACAGAAAAAAAAAATGACGCTCACAAAGAGATTGATTGATGCATGATTGAATTCAGTGAAAAAAAAAAAGGCCCTTTGTAGTGGTCAAAGTTCAGCTTTGTTTTGTCGGTATTGGCGAAGGGGTCTGAAAGCTTCAACCAACAATACCTCCAGCTCTCTTATGTTGAGCATCTTTATGGTTCCGTCGGCCTTATATTGAAATCAATCATTCTTATGATTCTCAATTTAAAAAAGTAATTTTTTATTTACACATATGTTAAGTATGTATACGATTGATCTTCTTGTTGTTATTTACATAAGAGAAATTGACAGATATTATGAATCCCAAGGTCTCCAGCTTTTTCTTCTTTCTTCAACTAATCTCTTTTCTTCATCACAGTTTTGAACATATTCTGCTGCAAGTGCTAATATATCAATCGGTCTCATTTGAGGAGGTATTTGTGAATAAAGAGTGGTTGGCGTTGATGCTATAGATGATGTTACACTGGATTGGCTGCTGTTGCTGCTATTGCTAGTACTACTACTACTACTGCTGCTATTATTACCACTTGTTGTTGGTATTGCTTGATAGTGTTCTTTAGAATAATTGGATGGCCAATGAAAGAAATATTCTTTTTCTTGAGCTTTCTTACGATTTAATTTGGCTCGTCTATTTTGAAACCAAACCTTATTTGATAAAGAAGAAAAAAGTTATTAAAGTTTTTGGCTTTACATTCTTTGTATATTACCTGAACTTCACGATTTGTCATGTTCAATTCTCTTGCTGTCATTTCTCTTAATTGATAATTGGGTGTCTTTATACGTTCAAATATACTTGTTAACACTTCAAGTTGATTTGGTGTAATTCTTTTTCTTTTAGGTCGATTATTTGCTATATGAATCATAAGATGATGAATCATTCAAAAAAGTAAAACTCTCTTTTTACCTTCATGCGACTTGATCTTTAGCTTTTGTTGATTTGAGTAACTCATATGTCTTTTTGTATATAAAAAAAGAGAGAGATAAAAGAAGAAAGAAAGGATAAATAAAAAATTAAATGAATTAATTATAATAAAAGACAAAGAAGGGTCGGATCCATCTTTCCGAAAATCAAGTGTATAAATATACTTATAACACTTTCTATATACATGCATCTTTTATTATTATTATTATTGAATAATAATCGTTTGCTTTGTATTGTCTGATAAATACCCTTTTGCTTATTCTGTGATCTCTCTCCCTTTCTTTTTCCCTCTTTTTATTATTATCATTTTAATTTATCGGAGCGGGACTACCTTATTTGTGCATATTCACACTTGTTCTCACTGTGTTTTTATACAAATCCTGAAAATAACATGTTTATAGGGTCATTGTTTATATCTTTATCTTTTTTTGGTAGTAGAATAATAGTGCATATACAAATAACTTTTATTATATCTTTGCATACATAATTAATTCTACTCTTTAAGGATATTCTTTAAGAACACGATATCATAAGTCGTGAAGATGATGTTGACAGATGAATCTGGCTTGTTAAACATTGTATATACTCAGACCCTATATAAATAACTACAACAACAAAGAATGTCCTTTTCTTTATTTTATTTTATTTTTATAAATGTGTCATTTCAAGAAAAGCTTATTATTCGCTCGTTTGATGAAAACAATCCGTTTATAGTTTCATGCTTGCTTTGTATTTACTCTAATGTACAAATGGAAAGTAAGCTGTGAGTGTTGCAGTTTAGTTGGATCAACATTTTTATTTATTTCATATTATAAAGATACCCCCCTGTTGGTATATATCGTGTGTACCCTGAACGTTCAACGTAAGCCTCTCTTTAGTCTTTTTTTTTGCTTACTTTGTAGAGATATACGCGTCTACGTATATCACTTTATCTTCACAATAAGCTACGGCCATCTTTTTCTCTCTCTTTCTCTTTTACCCTAGATCTAGATAAATTTGCTGTAATTCAATATATTGCATCCACGAATCATTCGACGCTTCAGTACTATACTTTACACTTTACGTAATAAGCTGTTCCCCCACATTTCGTATAACGAGCTCTTTCATCAATGCTTCGTCAATGGCCCTTAGCTCTCTTTATTTCTGTCTCTTGTCTCTCTTTCTCTCTCTCTCTTTTTTTTTTACCCTTGTGCCTTGAGAGATTATTTATCCCTTGTTGCCCAAGCAATTTAATTTTTTATGGTGTTCCATGGTGCGCCTGCAAGAAAGTCCGTTCACTCCAGGTGTCACTGGGAACATTACACAAACACGGAATTTATTTTAAGTGAGGGTCGAATGCCACAATTCAGGGACTGATCAGAGTAAAGAATTCTTTAATGGCTATAGCAATTTGAATCAATCATCCAAAGACTCTGTCAACATTATAGATGCATACAAAATTCACCTACAAGTGAGTAAATACGCGATACAAAAGACAAGTTCGTTATACACAGACGAGGTTACAGCAAATAAATCATGAGTTTTTTTTTGTCCAAGGCAAAGAAGAATACGATCAAGTCAAAAGGTATGACGCTTCCCTTTTTTGTTTCCTAGTGAACGCATAAGAGGTGCGAAATACATATGCTGGTTTCCCACATATGACACTACAACATTAGGAAAGTGGAGAGATGAGAAAAGCACCTGCTAATAGCAAAAACATTAAGAGCGCTTATATCTTATCAATTAAGAACACATCTGTCAAGTTTGTTCTCGGTCAAATGAACGATAGTGAGAACAAGTAGACTGCCACTTTTATATAGTTTGCTCTTGTTTTCTTTATTTTTTCTTTTTACTTTTTCTTTTATCTATTCAAAGAGGGTGGTTGTACTATAAATATCCAAGTGAAATGCAGAAAGGAGAACCTTTCATTTCGCGCAGTCTGCATCGACCACATATATCCACTAATGTACACAAACCACCCCATATTATGCGGACAATTTTGTGCAATGTTTCCTCGTCATGGAGTACACAGTTTATGTCCATTGCTCTTTATGCAACAGAAAGCGTACAAGCCATCTTTCATTCGATCATCTGAACTAAATGTATGTAAAACATATGGAAAAGGGTATCTACTCGATCAGTTTCCCTTGTACAAACACTCATTATGTGTGTAGAAAGAAAGTTGAGAGCGTTGAAAGGTGAAGATTGGAAAAAGTATAAAAGGACGAGGCTATTTCGAGAATTTTGTAAAGTATCTTCATCAATTAAATCTATTCAAATGCGTTCTTCTCTCTTGGCTCTTGCTCTTGCTCTTGCTCTCGTTGCTTCCGGTATATAAATTAAAGGGTGCGGCGATTGTGATGTTGCTAACGAAATCATTCACTAGCAAATGCTGCTTCCTTCAGCAAGCGTGATGTAACACCTGCTGTTCAAACCTGTATTAAGGATTTGACTGCAGCTCAAAACCAACTCACAATTGTTGCCACTGCTGTAAGTTAAACATAATATGAAACAGATATACCTTATAACACTGTTCTAGGTCAATGGTTTCACCTCCTCATCTGGTTATGCAGGCGCCTTATCCGTTCACAGCAAGGAACAAACCCTCGAAAACTTGATCAAGCAGGCCAACACTGACTGCTGTGCAGTCACCACGGTCGTTTCTACTGAAGATGCCAATGCTGTTCTTGCTGTCGTCCAAACACTTGTCCCTGATATTGAGAGTGCTCTCGATGCCATCGTCACCAAGAAGCCTCAATTCGACGCTGTTCCTCTTGCCACTAGCATTGTCAAAGGCGACATCAAGAACCTCCAAGCCAAGGTCACTACATTGGATAACTGTATCCTTGCCGTTACTCCCTCTGACTTCACTACTGCTGCTAATGAATACGTTGGCAGAATTAACAATGCCTTCTCCAAAGCTGATACCGCTTATGGTATCTAAATGAGCTTTTATTCTCTAGCTCATAATCCTATCCCTTAAATAATAAACTTTACAGTTGCCCCAGAACATACACTTTTTTTTTTGTTATTGTCAAATGTCACTCTCGAAGAACATCTGAACTGCATAGTGATATAGCAGTACTATATGAAAATTCATAGCCTTTTGCAATAATACGCTGTTAAACTGCTGTATCGCTGATTCACGGTGTTGCTCATTGGCGCGTTTTGCCTTCATCTATGTTTTTACTGTATATAAATGCCGTGTTACTTTTTTTTTGTTTCCATGAGGAAAATGTCTGTACAAATATGGCAGCTTTAAATACTACATGAACAAGCTTGCGTAACTGATGTGGTCATTTATGACCATAAATGACATCCTATCGCCTTTAATTTAGTTTGAACGACTTTAGTCGATAGTTTATCCTTAGATTGCAGAATATCCTGATTAATGTCTGATTCGAGAGGCTTTTGCGAAAAGCCTCTCCAACCGCCACATTGTACTCATGAGTGACCTGGATCAGCACATGTAAAGTTCATACCAAAGTAAAAACTTTCCTTGTCTGCTAATAAAATGATATTCTACTGACTTATTGGTGGAGTGACACTTATTCTAGGTAGCAATATCTTGAGAGTCATTGATCTTCATTATGCTGTATATATCATGAATCCTTCTATAAGATTATCTTTTTGTCAAAATCTAAACTTTGCCTATAGATCGAGAAAAAGATATGGATATTGATGCCCTTGAAAAGTAATACATTTGAGTATATATTCGTATATATGAGTGACACACTCATAAAATGACCTTTCTGAGTATTTTGTCCATTTCGTTGAAATGATTCTATTCAAATATCACTTCTATATATAAATAGCTCTTGTGTGATTTGTTTATATGCAATAAAGACCAATAAAAAAGACCTAAAGTCCCATGTTGATAGCCTTCCCATCTACGGACAGACACGGGAGACGCATCCCTGTGCATACATGTTATTGAATTGGGCGTTTTTTCATCATCAGGTTGCACCAGTCACTCAAATTTTCATAGTGAGAGTTGCTTTATATAGTTCCAAATTTCTAAAGCATCCGCCCCGGCAGTGATTATAGGACCATCGCCCAGCATATTCCAGGATGGCTTCTAACGCATCTCTGTGAAAATTTATTTGTGCGTTTTTGTAAACATGATGTTTGGGTCTTTTTCATATCACGCGGGGATTGATCTCTGCGCTGCGACAAACTTGAATTCTCAACTGCTTGGCAATGGCTAATATATTTAGAACCTTTTCAAATATCTTGATCTCAACATTCTTTGGTTCATCATTCTGCGTAGCAACTGGTTTCATAGTCAACTGTACGATGATACATTGTGCAAATGATGTATGTAGAAGATCCTTGATCACTAACGACATTAGAGCGGCTGTAAAAATTGGCCAGCCGTTACTAGGGCCAATACATTATCTTTTTGGTGCAGAATATCATATTATGTATAAAAGTTGCTTTATAAATTTCACAGATATGTTCATGGTTTTTTTTTGGAAATCGGGTTCACTGCCTCTGTCATTGCCGACATGGCATACTGTTTTTAATTGTGCTTGTACTCCTTAGCTCATGATCTTATCCCCTTAAATAATAGACTTTATAATTGCCATCTCTGGTATAGTATGTTTCGGAGTTTAGCTATCAAACTAACTCACATAAGAAGATCCATTGCTATGGAGACAATAATCCTTGACAAACAAAGAGGGATCAACTTGGTGTAACATGTAACACAAACTTCGAGACCACCGATTTATCAACTGTTTTATAAAATAATTGTAAGCAAGGTCAAATCGTGAGCAAATGAACCAATCAAGCATTGTCCTACACTTTTATTCCCCGTAAATCGTCGTCTTTTGGTTTTGGTTTTGCCTTTTTGATCCTTTTTCTCTTCCATTTTTCTCCCTCAGAGTTCCATTTTGTTCTTTCAAAGCTTTTTTTTTTTTTTTTAAATTGAGTGAAAAGTGGATGTTCTTGTGTGAATGAAACGATCTACAAAACAAGACTTTCCAAAGAATAAAAAGGTTTGCCTTTCAGCAGAAATGGATTTAAAAGACATAGAGAGACTACTCGTCAGCATTGATAAGGGAAATTATAGTGATTGTCTATTATCAATCGAGCAAGATCATGATCATAAAGACGATACCTTATTAAATACAATAAAAAGTATAGCTTCACGTCAATTAAGATTGGAAAAAGATATAAAAAGATACCAGGACACAATAGACACCAAGCATGACCATAATGTTCATAATCATAATATTAATAAGTTTACTGTAAATACACACATAGTACCTGGTAACTTATTAAATACATATATACAAACATACATGCATATGTTGAAACCATCATATAGAGCCTAACCATTGTCAACACTGTGTTCAACAAGCAGTCAATGTCGCATTAGCTATCACTCAGGGTCAGTTAGATCAACGCATTCATTGCCATTTACATACACATCCACTCAATGATGCCATCAATTCCATGGCAGATCAACTTCAACACTTTACCAACAATGTACTAAAAGTAGCTCATGAGACAGCTTTTGACGGCAAACTAGGCGTTCAAGCGGAATGTGACGATTCGATACAGGGCGTTTGGCGTGAATTCATTCTAAACTTGAATAGCATGACCAAAAATCACCTGGAACAAGTTAGGGATATTGCTGATGTATCTACTGCTATTGCAAAAGGTGATCTTAGTAAAGCAATGACTGTACCTGTTCGAGGAGAAACATTGATGTTGAAGAATACATTTAATCTCATGGGTATACATAAACATCTATACACACACATGATTCCCACATTTCTAAACATCTTGTAGTCAACCACCTTAACCTATTTGCTTCTGAAGTCACTCGTGTTGCTCATGAAGTAGGCACAGAAGGAAAACTGGGCGTACAAGCCAAAGTTGCAGGCATAAATGGTATTTGGAAGGAACTCACAGACAATGTCAATACTATGGCCGATAACCTCACCAACCAAGTTCGTGATATTGCACATGTCTCAAAAGCTGTTGCCCGTGGTGATCTCACAAAGAAGGTTAAGGTAGAAGTGAAGGGTGAAATGTTGGATTTAAAAAATACAATCAATACCATGGTCGACCAGGTAATAAAAAAAAAATATAAAAAATACACAATTGTTCATTTTTGGTTAGCTGTCTACATTTGCTACAGAAGTTACACGAGTATCACTCGAAGTAGGAACAGAAGGCAAACTCGGTGGTCAAGCCGTTGTGAAGGATGTTGGAGGTACATGGAAAGATCTGACAGACAATGTCAATATGATGGCCTCCAAGATTACAGATCAAGTTCGTGATATTGCTGCTGTAGCTAAGGCAGTGGCAGAAGGTGATCTCTCAAAGAAAGTAACGGCTAATGCTCAGGGTGAAGTCTTGGAACTAAAAAATACCATGAATCGAATGGTAAGCCTTATTCTCTATCATCATTTCTTTATCTCACTCTTTCTTTACTAAAGGTCGATCAACTTACAAACTTTTCTGCCGAAGTCAGCCGAGTCTCGCTCGAAGTAGGAGTCGAAGGCAAACTCGGTGGACAAGCCGTAGTAAAGAATGTCGGAGGCGCATGGAAGGACTTGACTGACAATGTCAACATCATGGCTGCCAACCTCACAACACAAGTCCGTTCCATCGCTGAGGTGACCAAGGCAGTCGCTTTGGGAGACCTGTCTAAAAAGATCGACGTTGAAACACGTGGTGAAATTCTTGACCTTAAGAATACGGTAAATGACATGGTCAGCCAGCTCCGTGTGTTTGCTTCCGAAGTTACACGTGTTGCCAAAGAAGTCGGTACGGAGGGTAAACTAGGAGGTCAAGCCAAGGTGCCGAATGTCGATGGTACCTGGAAAGATTTGACAGATAATGTCAATACAATGGCCTCAAATCTTACGACTCAAGTACGATCTATCAAGGTGGTCACTAAAGCCGTTGCCCTTGGTGATCTTTCTAAAAAGATCGAAGTTGAATCAGGTGGCGAGATCTCAGAACTCAAAAATATTGTCAATGACATGGTGGATCAGCTCCGTGTATTTGCATCTGAAGTCACGCGTGTGGCGCGTGAAGTCGGTACCGAGGGTAAGCTTGGTGGTGAGGCATTCGTGCCCAATGTCAGTGGTACTTGGAAGGGACTTACCGATAATGTGAATACAATGGCTGCCAATTTAACCACCCAAGTCAGATCTATTGCCGAAGTGACCAAGGCTGTAGCCAAGGGTGATCTTTCCAAGAAAATTCACGTAGAGACTAGTGGTGAAATTCTTGACTTGAAAAATACGGTCAACAGTATGGTTGATCAACTAAATGTCTTTGCTTCTGAAGTCACGCGTGTTGCTAAAGAAGTAGGAACCGAAGGAAAACTTGGTGGGCAAGCGTTTGTACCAAATGTCGATGGCACCTGGAAAGGGCTGACTGATAATGTCAACCAGATGGCTGCTAATCTTACCAGTCAGGTGAGATCAATTGCCGAAGTAACCAAGGCGGTTGCCCTAGGTGATTTATCAAAGAAGATCGAAGTCGAATCTGACGGTGAAATTTTGGAGCTAAAGAACGTTGTGAATGCAATGGTTGACCAACTTCGTGTGTTTGCATCTGAAGTCACGCGTGTGTCGAAAGAAGTAGGAACAGAAGGCATATTGGGCGGACAAGCGATCGTTCCCAACATAGCAGGTACCTGGAAAGACTTGACGGATAATGTCAACATGATGGCTGCCAACCTTACGACCCAGGTTCGCTCTATAGCTGAGGTTACAGAAGCTGTGGCAATGGGCGATCTCTCCAAAAAAATTCTCGTCGAGACTAGTGGTGAAATCCTAGATTTGAAAAACATTGTCAATGACATGGTTGATCAGCTACGTATCTTTGCTTCTGAGGTCACGCGTGTTGCGAAAGAAGTAGGTACTGAAGGAAAGCTTGGTGGGCAAGCGTTTGTACCCAACGTTGGCGGGACATGGAAAGGGCTAACTGATAATGTGAACATAATGGCGGCCAACCTTACGGATCAAGTGCGTTCGATTGCTGAAGTCACCAAGGCTGTGGCTCTCGGTGATCTATCCAAAAAGATTGAAGTTGAGTCTGGTGGCGAAATAAGAGAGTTGAAGGATACAGTGAATAACATGGTGGACCAACTTCGTGTGTTTGCCTCTGAAGTCACGCGTGTTGCTAAAGAAGTAGGAACCGAAGGAAAACTTGGTGGGCAAGCGTTTGTACCAAATGTCGATGGCACCTGGAAAGGGCTGACTGATAATGTCAACCAGATGGCTGCTAATCTTACCAGTCAGGTGAGATCAATCGCCGAAGTAACCAAGGCGGTTGCCCTAGGTGATTTATCAAAGAAGATCGAAGTCGAATCTGACGGTGAAATTTTGGAGCTAAAGAACGTTGTGAATGCAATGGTTGACCAACTTCGTGTGTTTGCATCTGAAGTCACGCGTGTTGCGAAAGAAGTGGGTACAGATGGTAAACTTGGTGGTCAGGCTGTTGTAAAAGACGTAGCAGGCACCTGGAACGAACTGACAGACAATGTCAACCAAATGGCAGCCAATTTGACCACCCAAGTACGTTCGATCGCAGAAGTCACCAAGGCTGTCGCACGAGGTGATTTATCCAAGAAGATTGATGTCGAGACACGTGGTGAAATCCTTGAGCTCAAGATCACAGTTAATAGTATGGTAGACCAGCTTCGTGTGTTTGCGTCTGAAGTCACGCGTGTAGCTCGTGAAGTAGGAACCGAGGGTAAATTGGGCGGTCAAGCGACAATTATTGGTGTAGACGGAACATGGAAAGACTTGACAGACAATGTCAATTTGATGGCCAGCAACTTGACTGATCAGTTGAGATCTATTGCAGCTGTATGTAAGGCAGTAGCACAGGGTGACCTCTCAAAGAAGATTGAGGTTGAAGTACATGGTGAAATTGCCGAATTGAAGACGACGATCAATACAATGGTAGATCAACTCAGCTCGTTTGCCTCTGAGGTGAAGCGTGTCTGTATGGAAGTTGGTACAGAAGGTAAACTTGGTGTACAAGCTCAAGTAGAGGATATCCAAGGTCTCTGGCGTGATATCACAAGTAATGTAAATATCATGGCCTCTAATCTAACGACACAGGTTCGCGCATTTGCTCAAATTTCTGCTGCTGCTACCGAAAATGACTTTTCAAGATTGATCACTGTTGAAGCTTCAGGTGAAATGGACTCGCTCAAGACAAAGATCAATCAAATGGTCAATTCCTTAAGAGACGCCATCCAGAAGAACAGACTCGCACGCGAGGCTGCTGAACTGGCAAACCGATCCAAGAGCGAGTTCTTGGCTAATATGAGTCATGAAATCAGAACACCCATGAATGGTATCATTGGTATGACCTCACTTACGCTCGAGACAGAACTGACCCGTCAGCAAAGAGAAAACTTGATGATCGTGTCAAGTCTTGCAAATAGTTTACTGAGCATTATTGACGATATTCTGGATATTTCTAAGATTGAAGCAGGTCGTATGACTGTCGAATCCATTCCCTTCTCTCTTCGAGCTGCAATTTTCAGCGTACTCAAGACACTTGCTGTCAAGGCAAATCAAAAGAAATTGGATCTAATCTATAACGTAGACTGCGCTATTCCTGATCAACTGATTGGTGATCCTCTTCGATTAAGACAGGTCATCACCAACTTGATTGGCAACGCAATCAAGTTTACAAACAAAGGCGAGGTCTCATTGGAAGCACGTATTGTGGAACTCAATGGCGATGATATCGTACTGGAGCTTTGTGTAAAAGACACGGGTATTGGCATTCAAGAGGATAAGCTCAATGTCATCTTTGACACCTTCTGCCAGGCTGACGGTAGTACAACGTAAGTAATGAGTTAAAAAAATATGAATGACGTCCAATAACCTGCTTTATAGTCGAGAGTATGGTGGCACTGGTCTTGGTCTGTCCATATCTAAAAGCCTTGTTCAATTGATGGGCGGTGAACTTTGGGTAAAATCAGTCTACAGCAAGGGATCACAGTTTTACTTTACACTCAAGTTCAAGCGGTATGCGATGGAAGAAGAAGACGCATTTGAAAAGATCAAACGATTCAAGGGACGTAATGTACTTTTCCTTGACAGCTTGGGTGATCGTAAGGACGTTGCCGATAAGATCGAACAACTTGGACTTGTTCCCTATCGAATTACAGATATATCTGAAGCAGCCAAGATTGTGAGCAAGAATAAGCAATCGCCTATTTTTGATACTGTGATTGTAGACAACATGGCATACGCGGAAAAGATTCGAGAAGCTGTTCACTTGAGATACACACCCATCATATTGATCGCACCCGAGATACTTCGCTTGAATATGAAGCTGTGTATTGATCTTGGTATTACTGGTTATATCAACTCATCCATCACAATTTCCGATCTAGCCTATACATTACTACCCGCACTGGAAAGTCACGCGACTCTACCTAATGATTCGAGTATACCCATGTCTCTTGATATCTTGCTCGCAGAAGACAACATTGTCAATCAAAAACTAGCAGTACGAATCTTGGAAAAGTTTGGTCATAAAGTAGAAATTGTATCCAATGGTAAAATGGCAGTAGAAGCATTTGAAAATAGAAAGTACGATTTGATCTTGATGGATGTTCAGATGCCTATTATGGGAGGCTTTGAAGCAACACAAAAGATTCGTGAAATCGAGCATTTATCAGGCGGTAATTCCCATATTCCTATCATCGCACTGACTGCCCATGCGATGATTGGTGATAGAGAAAAGTGTTTACAGTCTGGAATGGTAACTATTTCTCTCTTTGCTGTGATACGAATTCTAATTTTTCTTCTTTATCTTAGGATGAATATGTAACTAAGCCCCTCAGATTTCCCGAACTGATAGCTGCTATCAAGAAATTCGCTCCTCAATCAGCATATGTCATGACTTCAAAAAGTACTAAAAGAAAGACCTGATTTGTTTTCTGATCTGGCATCAAATTTTTCTTATTTGTAATAATAAACTCTCTTCATAAACTATTGCATGTGAAATAGGCTCCTCGATACACCATGTGAATCAAGGGGGGAGAGAGGGGGGAAGAGAAGGAGGGATACATTTCTTTTCTATCTCTCTTTTATTGATTTCCTTATTTGGAAAAATGAATGAGTTTTGTTTAATGTAAAAGAATAACTTTTGAATTGAAATGGTGTACGCAAATATATTTTGTGTTGGTTCAAAAAAAAAAAGGAGTTTCTATGGTGACACTATGAAAATAGATTGAATTTCATGTGTCTTAAATAAAACATGTTTGAAATATTAACTTTCACGTGTCAAGCTTTTTTTTTTTTGAATGTTAAAATAAGCATTTCTTTTATTTCTTTTTCTTTTTTTTTTTTGTTGTGAATGTGTAAATAAACAAAAGAATGGTGGATCCTTACTATGATACATTTTTACGACTTAGTTGGAGACCAATGAAATATTCATTTGACTCATGCTCAACAGACGAAGGATACCATACCGACGAAAGACCATATACAGACAAAGAAGCTCATTCGAATGAACCTGAAATTCCAATTCTAAAAAGCAACCATACACTGTAAAGATACACACATATACACACACACATAACACACCTACTATGAATAAATAAAGACTAACTTATTAATAGAAAAATATCTTATTCCAAATTGACGTATACCCTTACACTATCCATCATTATTCTATCTATTTATACAATCTTTCGCCAACCGTTTCCATGGAGACAGACATTCCCACCTATATTTATTCTCTTTCATTTGATATTCCATTTGACACACCTAACAGCACATATATTCAATTGGTTAAATATTGAAAAACACTGTGTTGTCTATGGCACATGGTTATACTGCACTGGTTGGTTATTAGGCAAATTCCTATTCTCTGAAAGACTCGCTGCAAGTGATTTCTCCAATCCAACGAGTTTATTGTTTTGGCTATTGATGTTAGAAAGAAGAAATGCCTGGGGAATCATCGTTTGGGAATTTGTGAGTCGACTGGATCAAAACCTGTATTCTACACAGCATCTTGATACACACAGGCCACTCCGTCTTTGGGAATTGGGTAGTGTACGACTATTGGCCTTTCGTATTTGGTGCTTACTCGGTACAGGCTCATTTTGGGGGCTAGTCTATATTGGATTAGCCTATATGGATGGATTCCCATTCAAGTACTTGCTTCAATTCCATCACGTCTTAAAGTTACTGTGGATCAGTACCATTGGTGGTCTTATCATGATCATCTTTTGGAGTTTTTGGACATTCCAGTATAAAGGCGTCCTTTGGCAAAAAGAATTAAGAAAAGGTATCATCGTGTGGTACAGTGAAGGTGTTGCCCACGCTGCTCAAGTCTTGTAAAAAAAATTTTTTTGGTTGTTCATTTGCTGTATATAGACTTCCCCCCCCCCTCTCTCCTTTTTTTCACCATCTCTCCTGAAAATCGATTGTACAATAATAAAAAAAAAGACATGCACACAAAATGTCTTTCTCTCCTGATATCACTATCAATAAATATTCTAATATGCCGTGTTTCACAATAACATTCTACTGGACACTCTGCAACATGGTTGGCGTGAGAAGTGCTCATGGTCTCTCTAAAAACAAAATAGATTGGGTAAAGGTGTCAACTTGATGTCTACACTCCGAAGATAGGTAGGATCACGGACCACACTTTTTTTTTTACGCTTTTACTTGGAATGGTCAAACCTTGTTTATTTAATTATAGGTATGATCGTTTCACAGTAAGCTCGGACGTGGTATCGTCATGAACATATTTTAAAACGCTATTATGAAATAATTATCAGATGATTGACTACGCTCTGACTTTTTGTCTATTGATGATTAGATTGCTGTTGATGTCTAGATAAAGTGGATTTTCGTGTAAAGAACTTCCCACATTCACATCCATAGGGCCGTTTTCCCGTATGTGTTCTTCTGTGGCGAGCGAGAGAGGAAGACTATCTAATGGGATTAGAACAAAAGAAGGGGGGAAAGTATTATCCATTTGAACTCACATCGCTAAATGCCTTCTTGCACGATGGCACCTCACACCTATGCGGTCTTTCTCCTGTATGTGTTCTCGAGTGTACAGTTAAGGCAGATCGTTGAATAAATTGCTTACTACAGCCAGGCCAGTGACATCGAAACGGTCGCTCGCCCGTATGAATTCTAAGATGACGAGATAAATCCGATCGTCTGGAAAACTGTTTACAACAACCATGAAATATGCAGGGATATGCCTTCTCTTTATGTTCCCTTGAGGGTTGTGGATGATTCAACAAGTTTATGATGTTCATATCAATAGAGAAAAAAAGAAAAAGAAAAGAGAGATAGGATGTGTCTTGAAACTACCAATGTGTTTTACACACTAATAAACCTGAAACTGTTTCCCGTGTTACCAATAGGTTGCCCTTGACGACAAATAAAACATATCATCATACATTTAACGTTTCAATTAATACAAAGATAAAGATGATCTCTGTGGGATTTATTTTTGTAATTCTTGTATACTATACAATCTAGTAAGACTGGGTCCAGCGAACTGATTCAGTTGTTTAGTAAAGTTATGCATTTGTGCACTCAAGATCATTGAGTCCAAACGGCTTGGTTCAGGTGGAAGCTTAAATAATGTATTGACTTCATCTTCAGGTAAAGGTTGTTGACCCTTTTCTATACGCTCAGCATTTTCCTGTTTCTGTATACAAGTTAATTCACGTCTTTTCTTGTTCTTTCTTTCTCTCTTACTCTTTTTGTCAACCATGCTTGCATCTTGCCTTGTTCACGAGCAACTGCCTTCTTCCAGTATTGATGGTTATACTGTTCTTGTTGTTGAAGTTCTGCACAATCCAACAAGTATTGGAGATTCTTTTGCATGAAAGGGTCCAATTCTAAATCGAGCACGTCGAAATTGGGTGCCAAGGGTCGTGCTTCTTCCAATTCACTTTGAGTCTTTTTGCTGGACGTAAAGGTTGACAGATATCCAAGACGATCCGCATTTAACTTGGGCATTTCGATGTTGTGAAGCATTAAAGTGACATAGTGAGAGTTACGAATTTGAACAGGCAGTTCTTCAAAAATAGTTGAAAAAGATAGTTTTGCTTGAGCAAGGCTATATTCACAAGGTTTAGAATGATACTTTTCTGCTTTTTCTTTTCTTTACCTTTCTGTTGTGAACTTTTTAGCTTCATAAGCTTTCATAAAGGCATCTGTTAATCTAAAAGCTCTGATACTCAAATTGCCTTGAGCTGCACTCTTTGAGACGTCATGAATAAGCACAACTGACTGAGCACTGAGCGAGTTTTGGTAGTTGTATTGAGTCTCGATTAAACTAAGGTCGACAAAACTTCCCAAATGAGCAGAACGGTACCAGCCTACAGTATTGTTGTCAACGTTAACAGCACGAAGACAGCGCATCATGTCAAGTTGATATTGTGCTGTAAAAAAAAAAAGTTAGCCTCAACATGATTTAGCTAGTTTTTCTTCTGATTTACCACTTGTATCTTCATCACCGTCAGAAGGGAAAGGGAAGCAGTTGGTTACTTCCAAAACACCCTTGTCATCTAAACCAAGAAGTTGACCAGTGACATCATTAGGATAAGATTCTCGGCAGTGCTTAATGATCTTTAAAACAACCTAATATTTTTCATGTCAGATTCTTTTCCTTTTGTTCCCTTCTTTTTATGTGCTTTTAATTACCAAGCCGTCCAATTGAATGGTCTGAAGTGGTTCGGTCTCAAGGCTGGCCATGTTTTTTATATATATATAAAAAAAAGGTTTTCAAAGGGTCGTGTATGTATGTACTCTTTTACAAAAATAAAATCCAGTTCGACCAAAGCCACAGAGTATTTCGGCCAATGAAAATCATTTGAATATTGATAAGAGTCTTGTATATGTTTTGCATCTTGTTCTTTATATAAAGACGGGAAGAGAGGAAAGGATGTTTAATACTCTAAAGATGAATAAATACAACAAAGAACTGAAGGCCTTGTACTTTTTTTTTTTGTTCTGTTCTCTTTATTTTCTTGTGAAGGGAAGCGACTATAAGCCAAAAAAGGAAATACACTGTTGAGTTTTCATTTTTTATGCCTTCTTTTAAAAACAAACAAAAGAAGATTTATAAAAAGAGCAAAAGATTAGGATCTTTGCGAAGGAAAGGAATCAGAGAGTATACTGGAGGTTATGTTCATAGTGACAGTGATCAAGAACAATCGCTTGAGCAACATAATACAAACGAAGAAGGTTAGTAGCCCTTTGTTTAAGGTATATATATATATATATATATATATAAATGTTGACTTTATGATTTAGTCTTTATTGTTTCTGACGAAGCCAAGTTATGTTCTTCAGCTCCTGTGACAAGAGAACAGCTAACGACTGCCACATTTAGTCAATGTGTTACTGCTAATCCAACTCTAGATCTTGAGGATACCGAATCGCTTGGATTCTTTATTGATTCAAATATTACTAGTTCAAGCACAGACATTAAGCCTATTTACTATAATGACACACCAGCAATTAAGTCTACTGGTAACAAGCCCACAAATAAGGCTTCAAAAAAAGATAAAAAACGTAAAATCATCAAGGATGAATCTATATATTTGGGTTCAAGTGATGATGATGACGATCATATATCGATCAGCAGCAGTGAGGATATTGAAATACTCAGTGCTCTATCTCATTGGGCTGAGATAGACATGCGACAGAAAGAAAGAAGTGAGGATGAGATAGAGGATATTGATATGTTAAACGCAGTTCTATTTGAGGATGTCTGTACAAATCAAGTCGAAAGCGATGATGAAGATATAGATTTAGACGAGGACGATGTGTTTGATTTAGATCAGGTTCCAGATGCTTTAAGAGCAAGTTATATGAGAATGATACACCAAGAACGTAATGAAATCAAAAAGGAATACGAGAGGGCTAAAAGACAGCAACAGTCAAGAAGACCAAAAATGAAAAAACAGAGTTTTATGGATCAGTATGTCATTGTATATACATAAGCAAATATGTGTGATGTTTACATAGTTTATATATAGTGTCTTGAAAGAATTGATTCAAAAGAGTGACGTCGAAAGGTAAATAATAGACTGTTCAAGTATGTATCATACTCATATTGTATTAGCCTCCACTTATACCATACGACACCTTATGGACGTACAAGTGTCATACCAAAGATTGCAAAGATATTTCGATTAGAGACTGAATCTGAAGGAACTACAGTTTTACTCAGAAAGACAGCCAATTCACTCACCTCACTCAAGGAATACACTGGTAAAAAGAAGAATAAAAAACCAGTCATGATGAAACCCAAGGCACAGAAGAAATCAACCAAGAATGATTTAATACATGGTAAAGTGGTTGCATCAGATGCACAGCCTATTTCATCCAACAATATTGGTCATCGTATGTTATCTGCCATGGGATGGAAAGAAGGCGATTCGATTGGTGGAGGTATCAAAGAACCTATCAAAGCGGTAGTCAGGGCCAAACGCCGTGGTTTGGGTGCTTAAATGCGCGTGTAACATATGATGTATTAGTAATATTTGTAATACATGCGGTTTCAGGTAGAGTCTTTCTCTACTTTGTATTGTAAATAATAAAATCATTATTCTGATTATTAAATCCGCCTTGTATTTCTTTATGTCTAGTTTCTCCTAAGCTTTTTCTGATTTCTGCCCTTTTTACAGAAAAAAAAAAACAAGGCGAGTGTAGTCTAAACAAGCGTGTAACCTCGCGCACGACTTGATGATCATAAATATACACCTTTTATCTTCTATAAACGGTTGGTTTTGTGAATATGTACTATATTCACTACTGGGGTGATTGTTTGAAGAACATCATCTATTTTTGAAAATTACACATCAAAGAATAGTATACACAGATAAATTACAGAATTAACAAGTACAATCCTGAAGAAGAACATTACAACAATGTCTCTGTTGACTATTCTATTCTTTGAACCGAGGCAAGAAGCGAGATCAAGCTCAGGACAGCCTCCTTTCTGTCTAAAAGAAGCTGAGTAACGAGTACTCTGACAACACATCCTTCAGAGGCAGAAGCTATCTGATATATAAAGTATCAAACTCACCTTCCCTATACTCCATTTTCCCCTTGTTTTTTTTACCAGGGCTAATTATCTTTATTTGGTATCTGTTTAGCACCGCAGCTGCAAAGTTTTTTATGTAGTCAATTTCCCTTGAACTTGAGAAAATATAAACTCTTTCTTGACCACAAGTACTACCTACAATAGATTAAATACAATCTAACTAAAGCAACACATTAAATCCTTATATTTATCACAGCATAGCACTGTTTCTAGTACGTTTAGCACTTTCCTTTTTTGTGAATAAGATAAAACCGTGCAGACGTTTTTTGAATATATTCCCCTAACAGGTGAAATGGTATTAGCCAATGAGAGGATATTGTGGATTTATCCTTGAGCTTGTTATGCTTTGTCATGTATAATAAACAGAGACTTCTTTCTCAAATCATGAAACCATACATTATATTGACAACTTACAGTTTACACGCTTTACCACCATCTACTAAGATAAGAGGAGTTTAAATCAGATTAGCTAAAATCCTATATGTAGAGCAAGTAATTCAGGAGCGACATCGATTTCAATAGAGTTTGTCAGATATGGGTGGAATAGCTTAACAAGGGGCTTAGTATGTTCTTTTTTTTTTTTCTTTAAAAAAATAAACTCGACTATAATTTTATGGTAAAGTGTACATTCTACTTTTTTTCTATCGCGTCTGATGATAAAAATAATTACAACACATTAAATCATACTGACAACATTAATATTCCCCTACAAAGCTCTCATTCAAACTTTATAATCTTCGGCTCTTCTTACTGCCTTTTTTTTTTTTTAAAAAAAATAACAACAGACTTGAATAAGCTGTTAACCTTTAGATAATCTCTGTACTGTATTGTCGATGCCATTGAAGAGTCTTTACCAAACGCTCTGTGAAAGCAGCTTTTGAGAGAGCTAATAATGATGAAGCGAACCTTGATTCACAAATCTATTAGGGGTTCGCGATTCTTACTCATTAATTTTGATGCCACAATAGCTCAAAATCCTAATATCATCATCACCCAGAAATTTGATACGGTCACCCGTGATTCCGATGCTGCAATTCAAAATGTAAAATGAAAAAAAAAAAAGAGAAAAAAAGCGCAATCCTCTTTATTATTATACATTTTCGTGTTTTCCACAAGAGATGGTTTCCGTCTTTTTGAAAGATTTCTAGTTTTATGAGCAAAAGTAGTTATTGTAAAAATTCAAAAGTTGATCAAAGGCGGTCAATCTATTTTCAAACATCTGATCATATTAGCTTCCTTTTTTGGACAATCTAGCCTCGCACAGGTGCGCGGGGGTTTTCAGAAAGTCGGTCAATTGAGAGTGGAAGCAGAGGACACTATTGTCCTAAAGAAAAGAGTACCTTATGATGACGTATTTTTTATAACTTTATTTTTTCCACTGAAAATTTTTTCCCTTTTTCTTTTTCCTTTTCGTCTTCTTTTTTCTGTTTTTAATATTACAACAAATATGACAAGCCGTGAGAGTTCTCCTGTAAGAAAAGAAGAAAAGGTTGTGATTTTAAAAAATAAAAAAAAATCATAGTTAGTAACAAAAATACCCGTGTGTGTGTGTGTGTGTGTGTATAAATAGAAAGAACAACAGCAAGATGTGACTGAGGAAAAGAATATTGATGAACTTATTGATATGAGCACATTTGATCAACTGTTAGAAATGGACGACGAAGACGATCATGAATTTTCACAGGGCATCGTAGTTAACTACTTTGACCAAGCAAATGAAACATTTAAAGATATGGATCGTGCACTGTAAGAACTATTTAAAACATTTGTATGGCTCACTTGTTAATTTATAAAAATAGAAAAAAGGAAGACTTATCAGAATTATCTCGACTGGGTCACTTTCTGAAAGGTAGCTCAGCAGCCATTGGATTAAAAAAAGTACAAGCAAGCTGTGAAAAGATCCAAAACTATGGTAACCGTAAAGGAGAGGACGATACGCTAACCGAAGAAGAAGCTTTAAAACGTATTGCCGATTTATTACCACAAGTCAAGAAGGAATATTCAGAAGCAGAGGAATACTTGAAGAAGTTTTACGAAATACAAGACCCTCTATAACTGTTACGCCTTTGGCAAGAATTTGATTGTAAAGAATACAAGAATAAACATAATACAAACAAACAAAACGACTCCAAAGGTCATAAAGCTTGTCTTCCACGATTTAGAATAGTGTTTATCTAGTCTCTGTCTCTCTGTCGTCATTCTCTTTAGATTATGCTCAACAGCCTTTTGCGCCTCTCTTAGCACGATCTCATCTTTACTTAACGTGTCGCCAAATGCTTGGCTATTCTTCTTTAACTGTTCTGCCATTCGACTAAGATCGGTCGTAAGCTCGTCATGAATCTGTCGATGATGCTGAAGGACGTGCTCGAGGTCAAAGGTTTCGTCTCTTTTGCCTCCTGTTCTCTGTCGTATTTCACTTTCTTTGGTCTCCTTTGGTGTATTCGTCTTGTTTCTTTCAAATGATGCCTATATAAAAACTATTATTTTGTTTGTTTTCATACAAAGGACAAAACCTTGCCTTTTTCTCTGCTTTTTCTTGTTCTTGTCTTTTTAGATTGATTAACCAGTCTGGTTCAGGTTTTTCTAGCAACTGAAGCTCTTCCAAATGCTTCTTTTTTACGAGTCTTGCTTCTTGTATTCCTTTATCTACTTGTACCTGCTAATGCATTAAAGATGCATGTCTAGGCTGTCATGTTGTATATACCACTTTATATTGTGAAATTGCTTTTGAACATGCTGCGATGCGAGAAGCATAATCTTTTACGGCTGTATTATTGCTGTTACTTAGAGTTAATTGCTGCTGTCAATATGAATGTGTTTTTACTTTACTTTATCTTGCTTTGTAGTCGAGACAAATATTGCACATACTAATAAACGCATATACATACTATTTAGTGATTCAGCTATTAAGCATGTACACATTCTTTACTGTTGCAAACTTGGCTATTTCTAAAGCTGACCACGTGTCAACGGGTTGCGACTTTAGTCTTTCTTCACAATGGATTAAAAGTCTATGTAAATTTATTTCGTCTGTTGTAGTTGTAGCCGTAGGCATGTATATAAGGGAAATACAAAAAGAAAAAGCAAAAATGCGCTCTTTGAATTATTTATGCGTGGGCAAATTGATCAACAGCACCTGCCAATTTAGACACACCTTCAAAGGCTTCATCAGGTGTGATGGTCAAAGGAGGAACGATACGGATGGTATTGCAACCAGCTGCCACGATAAGCAATCCACGTTCACGAGCCATCTTGATGATAGGTGAGGGGTCCTTGGTAAACTCAACACCAATCAAAAGACCTTTACCACGGACGTCCTTGATGAGTTCAGGATGACTTGCTTGAATCTGCTTTAAGAGCTTCTTGACGTATTCACCCTTTTCTTGTACGGATTGAATGAATTCCGGATTAGTGATACGATTGACCACATTGAGTGCAACAGCAGCAGCTAATGGGTTACCTCCAAAGGTAGTACCGTGATCACCTGGAGATCATAAAATTAAAAACTGTATTCTTTTTCATTGTTTGTTTGATGTTACCTATCTTGATCAAATCACCTACTTTTTCCGATGTAAGAATAGCACCAATAGGTACACCATTGGCCAAGGGCTTGGCCATCGTTAAGATATCAGGTACACATTCTTTTTTGAAGTGTTGATGACCCCAGAGTTTTCCTGTTCTTCCTAAACCGCACTATAATAGATGTATATATGAGTCCTCAAAGACGTCTCTCCCAAAAGAAAGACCTATATATATATACCTGAATTTCATCAAATATCAATAAAGCATTTGTCTCATCACATCGTCGACGCAAGGCTCCAAGAAAATCTTCACTCGCGGGATGAACACCACCTTCACCCTGAATAGGCTCAATGATCACACCACATGTCTTGTCAGTGATAGATTCGAGTGCTTTATGGACATCATTGAACGGACTTGTCACAAATCCAGGTACTAACGGAGCAAATGGCTTTTGATACTTGGGATTGTAAGTAGCAGAAAGAGAACCCATAGAGCGACCATGAAATGCGTTTGTGAAGCATACGATCTCTGTCTTGTCTTCCGAGAACTGTTTACCCCACTTTCGAGCAAATTTAAGGGCCCCTTCGTTTGCCTCTGTACCGGAGTTGGACAAGAACAGCTTGCGTGCCCATTGACCGCCGTGTGCTTTTGTTGTCTCAACAAGAGTCTTGGCAAGTTCGCCTGCATTTGAGTTATAATACAGATTGCTCGTGTGAACAAGTTGGTTGGCTTGGTCGTAGAGTACCTTTGCCACTTCTGGATCAGAGTGACCAAGAGCAGTAACAGCAATGCCCGCTGTGAAATCAAGGTATTTTCTATTGTTTGTATCGTACAAGTAGCTTCCTTTACCGTGGGAAATGATGATACTGGGACGAGCATAGGCCGTTACTGTGTATTGCTCGTATTCTTTGATGGTGTCCAAGGTTGATTGAGGCACATCGGTATCAGGATGTGTTATCTTGTGTATTCAAAAAGAAATTAGATGATTGGAGTCATTTAGGCTTTATGGCTTACTTGTTTAACAGGTTGAATGGTGGATAAAGTAGAATAGCTTTTCTAATAAAAAGGTTAATTTTCTAAAGTTTCTTCTTCATGGGGGATAGTTTATGTTCTTTACCAAAGATTTGAATTGAGATCGAGATAAGTAACGTGCCAACATGATAAAAAGGAATAAAATAAAAAAAGTTGTGCGCGAGAGAAGAAGAAGATATACTGTTATTGACTCATATTCACTCACTAATGGCAGCTGGCGGAATTACAATTTTTATCTTTTTGTATAGATCAACTAGAGGTCCCTTTTTATTCCACATATTCATTTTCAGATCAGTATAGTTTGACCCCTACATGATAAGGATGTGTACTACACATTTCTCTAGTCATCATGCTGAACCCACCGATTTATGTGCTGATGAAGGCCATAGTAATCCGCATCATGTTGTTACCAGGGAGGGGGATAAGCCAAGTAAGGCCTGTTTTAACATATTGTCTTTTTCAGACAAATGATATTCTTCGACGGAAATAAGGAACACTGACATGATGAATGAAAAGTGTTTGCTTCGAATCTTTACGAGTAAAATTGCTATTTTTGATAAAACAGACTTTGGTAAATCAGCTCATTGAAAGGATCCAAGTTGTGGACCATGAATGACGGCTAGCGGAACTGTAATCCTTTTTGACAATATATTAAATGGAAACATGCTATTTTTATGTTCTCTCTTTTATGAGGTTTATTTAGATGTATTCACAGAATAACTAGAAGACTAATGAATAAATAATAACGTCTTATTCATTTTATACTTACCGAGACGTTAAGGAATGCACTGCCGTTATGGACAGCGCATTGAATCCAGGGAGCACCGTTAATCTTCTGAAGGACTTTTGAAGAGGAAGGACTTTCACTGTCATGTTTTGATTTGTAAAACAAAGATACCATCTATATTTAATGCACTGTTCACATCGCGATTCCAAATCGTACCACAAGATTCACACTTGAGGACAGCATGTACTCTTCGCTTTGATCCAGTAATTGAGATATTATTTAGTTGTTTGGATTTGCATTTGTTACATAGCTGACTTAAGAAATAAAAAAAATAAAATAAAAAAAAACATCATTGTGCTCATCATAATGGGGAGAAGAACGGGCAAAGGATACGGAGCAAAATGTATAAAACAAAGCTAGTTATCAATGCGGTTTCTGTTCAGAAAATGATTAGTACGTTATGAACAAAAAAACAGAATTACTTGCCGACCTTTTAAAGTTAAATTCCATAATTGAGTAAAACACGCTTAAAGAAAATGAGGTTAAAAAATGTAAACGTATAATAAATGATACAGACTACTGGGGATTTGCTATTTGTACATCTCCTGCGTTTAAATTATTTTAGATGACATAGAAAACTTATTTGCACCTCTTGTACACCTTGGGAGGACCTACAGATGCCTAACCCGGTTGTTCGACTCTGTCCGGTATTTGAGTATGATTTGAGAAAGTAAAGTTACTTTTTTATTATTATATGTTGTTTTAATTTTATTAAATTAGTGGCTACACGTTCACGTAGAAGTGAGCAGGTAATAACGGAAAAGGAAAAAAGGAATAAAATGGATATGTAAACAGAAATAAGAAAGATACCTCCAAAGTTTTTATTTCAAAATTCGCTCAAAGTTCGCTTTACACCCTCATAGTTCGTTCTAAATTTTAATAAAATTCGTTTTTAAAATATTATTAAAGCAATAGCGTTTATTAAAGTGGCTCTTTGTTGAAACATTTTTCAAAGTTATTAACAGAATGATAAGCAATGTTATGAAGGGTCTTTCTACTGACACATTCACTAGCTTCGGCAATTCTAGTCTTTAAATCTTCTGTTTCTTTAAAAGCACTTCGCTTGACTGAATTTTTGACAATAGACCAAAAGTTTTCAATAGGATTAAGCTCTGGGGAATATGGAGGAAGATATATAGCTCTATAACCTCTGGCCTCGATTAAATTTTTAATGCTATCTGAAGTATGAATTGGTGCGTTGTCCATGACGATGTAGAAGTTTTTCATTTCAGGAAATTTATCCATCTCATTGAGTGTCTTTGATATGAATCTTGCATAGTGTCCTGTAACAGTACCTTTTCGTGAAGGTTTTGCCACAGGCTTCTTTCTTTTTTGACTTCCATCCACTTTAACTCTTTTTGGCTTAAGTGGTTCTCTGATTTGAATTGAAATAACATCATGAGCTGTGATAGCTCCTAAAATGGTATGCGTAATGGCACAACTAGTTGGTGTTTCTATTATTGCTGGTGTACCCTTGACTGAACGAGCATTAGGGCTTCTCATGTTGATATTAAAACCAGCTTCATCAACGAAAACACAATTTTAAGATAATTCATATCCGTGTTCTCTACCCATTTTTTAGCCCAATGATAACGCTTATCAAGGTTCTCAGCGCTATTTCTAGCCACAGGGTGCAAAGTAGCTCTTTTAAAGGTTAAATTACAC
Source organism: Rhizopus sp. PT2906 (assembly GCA_025529335.1). Lineage (NCBI taxonomy): Eukaryota > Fungi > Mucoromycota > Mucoromycetes > Mucorales > Rhizopodaceae > Rhizopus > Rhizopus sp. PT2906. The sequence continues at coordinate 29,209 of JAMYHX010000385.1, forward strand.
TCATAAAGAATGAAGTTTCCTACAGAAGTTTCTTTTAAATTGAAACTCTGGAACTCTTCTGTTAAACTATCTACTGCATCACGCCTGGTAGCTTGAGGAAACTTGTCGAAAAATTGAACCAAGTGCTGTTTATGTTCGTTTTGGAGTTGCGGTGGTTTTCTGTTTGACATATTCGTCTGTTTTTCGTAGATGTTCTATTCTGGGTCTTCTTTAAGACGCTTTACCCATTTTTGAGCAGTATGAATTTCAACTTGAGCCCTTTCGACCTGAAGCAGCAGCATTCCAGAGCTTCACTCTATTAAAATAGTAGAAAACTGCTTTCTGTTGGTCAGAATATACATTATATTTTCTACCGGTTGCTACATCTTTGGATAATTCCTCAGAAACTTCTTCCATTTGGACATCAAGTTCTTCTGTAACTTTAGCGGGAAAGTGCCCCTGATGAATTCGATATTGTGAGGCAGTCAACAAGGAAGTAACGTTATAAGGATCAGTCTCTTCCTCATAGTCCATTGCCTCATTTCCTTGCTCATCAGCAATGCTTCCTTGTCCATCTTTGTAATAAAAACTCATTTGAAAAGGTTATTATTCTATAATAAAATGAAATTTATAAAATTAAAAAAAGCGATTTTTGAGTAAAGTAAAAACGAACTTTGACCAATAAAAAAGCGAATTTTAATCGGCGACAAAAGCGAATTCATTACTCTGGAAAACGAACTTTGGAGGTGGAGCTGCTGTACTTTGGTATTCGTCCAAATTTAGTAAGAAGTCATCTGAAATTAAAGGATAACCTTGTCCAATAAAAGAAGAGGGATTGTCTGAATTTCCTTTCGCATTATCTTTTTCTCTTTTTATATTCATTTTATATAAAACTTGGACTAATGACAAACAGGATGGAAAATGAACCAACATTTTCTGAATCAGCTTCAAGATCCTCTTCTAGTTCCAACCGAGAGTATTCTATTTATGCAAAATCTGGAACATTTAATTCCTCATCCATCATTGGCAATCCAAATAAAGAACGAAAGAGCTCAGCGAGTTCATTAGGCAGCAGCAGTGGGCCTTCATTCACCCAACGACTTATCGATCGAGGAGTGCCAGTACCGAGTTCATTTTCTAACTGGGAGAGAGTTCGACCTTCTGACGATTCTTCATCACCGAGTTCATTTGATTTTGACTCTTATTATGGCATGTCGCCTTTCATCACACCTTCCTTTTCAGCTACTGAAGGAGGTCATTTTCATCAAGATGGCCCACTTTACAAATCACTAAGGCATCGCTACGAAAAGGAAAAGCATGGTAATTTAAAATGCGACAGTATTGGTGAAGAAGAAGCCGTGCTATCCTCGCCCGAATTTCTGGCTTCGAATAATAATAATAATAATAAACCCTCATTACAACAGTTAAAATCATCGAACCATAAAGAAAAGCAGAGTGCAGAGGACAGTGATATTGAACTCTCAGACGAGGAAGAAGGTCATCATCATATCCCCACTGTTTCATTGTCCGACAAATCAAGGAACAACAATCTGTTGCCTTTAAACCATAGAGTGCGTAGATCCAGATCGCCATTATCATTTCCACCTGCCGTAGACAACAGTGGCTCAAGGAGCAATGATTCAAAGTTGTTGAACTATCATCAGAATCTATACAATAACATACTTGAACGTAATGATTCTGAGGAAGCAAAACTGACTCTGTCACCGACGAGTGAGCGCATAAAGAAGTTTTTGATCACACCACCTAAACATCATGAAAAAGAAAAGTCAGAAGAATCTCCTGCGGCTGTTATGCCTCCTTTATCACGTCAGCCTAAACCACTACCTGCTCCTCCTCGCCAGCATCTATTACAGACTCCTGTATTCCAGGTGGTGAATGCGAATACAGTAAAGGATCGATACCTATTTTTATTCAACGATCTATTGCTCATCTGCAAGCCCATCATGGATGAAAATATTATTGTCAGCAACAGCAACAGTTCATCTACGGCCGTCAAAAGCAACAAAGAGAGATACCGATTCAGGCCGAACGAGAACTCTTTATTCCAAGTGAAAAACATTGTCGAGCTGGCCAAGCTGACTCTTTATATTGCAAAGGACGACTACTATGCAGCCAACTCAAAGCCGCCCTCGATAGAAATTGGGCCGGATGGAAGACCCATTTTGCCACCTGCAAGAAAGATACATCCGATCATGGCCTCAGCCCTACGCAAGTTTGAGACAAGTGCCAACCTTGGCATTCAGTATCTGATCGACAAGGGAATTTTGACAAATGATCCTCTCAATATCGCCAATTTTCTGTTTAAAACGCCCGACCTCAACCGTCGACAGCTGGGCTATTACCTGGCAGATCAGAAAAATGCAGACGTGTATGACGCGTTTCTCGAGTGCTTTAGGCTTGTCGGACTGAGACTTGATGAAGCCTTGCGGATACTATTGACAACGTTCCGTTTACCTAGCAATTGGGAAGCATTGGAATATATCATTGAAAGGTTTGCAAAAAAGTGGCACGATGCAAATCAGAACGTGATCAAGTTTCATGAAGACATGGTCGTCAAGGTCGTCATGGCAACACTCTTTTTAAACGCCGAGCTTTGGTATGATGCAACCTCTGAAAAGGACGTCTTCTGGTTTGCACGTGAAGTGAAGGAACGCCAAGGACGACAGGCAAAGCGGAAGATGAGCATGTTCGATTATCAGCGCGTGAGCCACCAATTCGATGGTCTTCCTAGCAGACATGCCTCTACGCTCATCCACACCAATGATTCAGGTCCTAACCGACAGAGCGTAACCATTGAACCTCTGCATTACATCATGTCACTTCGTGCCAAGGGATCAAGTCATCCGACACTAGATGAATTTCTCGAAAGATGGAATTATTACGACCAGTATCGCCTCGTGCCACGAGAGTTTATGGAAGAAATGTACAAGTCAATCGAGCAAGAACGGCTGGAGACAGGGTGGGATAACAAAGCAGGTCGTCGAATAGCCAAGCCATCCGAAGCAGCCATTCCAGACCATAATGGCAAGCCAGTGTCTCCTTCGATGCAACAACAGCTGTCGCAGGACGTCGTCATTACCGTGATACCCCATCGACTGCCCTCTCGACTCACCAAGGGCGTCCCTTCTGATCCGATCATTATCTCAATTCCTGCTCCTGACAAGGGCCTTCAAATCAAGCTTCGTGGCCAGGACCTCGTGTTTGAACCCAACGTTTTGGATTTTTCAAACTCTTGTATTCAATCATTTACCATCACTGGTAATACCCTCGGCAGGACCTCACTCATGTTTATCAAGTCTGGAGAAAACGCAGGTAACTATGTGAGTCCGACATTGCCGAGGACCAAGACAGTGATCGTGGAACGACCGTTTATGCGATACACATTTCAGATTGGATTTAAGCATATTGATGAAAAGTTGTTGGCTTTGGATGCTAGACCAGATTCACAAAAGAAAATCAGTGACAGTAACAACAGAGTCGATAAAAAGAGAGATGGAAAGGATGGCGAGGCGATAAAACAAGAAGTGGATGATGATGAAGAGCGAAAACAGAGAAACTACATGGTAAATCGCAGATATACCTTTAGTGTCGAGACAGCAGAGGAGCGCATCGAGTGGATTGAGGCGCTAAAGAAGTTAAGTGGCTGTGTAAATGATGTCAAGAATGAGAAGAACATGAGGCAGCTGGAGAGTATGAGCTCAGAGGCAAGAGTAGCTTTGCAAGTACTCAAGGAGGTCTTGTTAGCAGATGAAGTCAAGAAGGGAACAGCTCGGACTAAGAGTAATAAATTGCACAGTGTCAGCATTAGCACTACGACAAGTCCTGGATCAGATATGACGAGCCCTACTGTTGTTCATAATGGCAGCAGTAGTAATCAACTTACTGATGATATACCCACACGCAGCGATTCCTATGATGAACGTCATGGTAGAGCGATGAAATTGTTGTTGCCTAAAAAGAAAATAGAAAGCAACCAATCGTCGGCCATGACGACATCAACTACTACAGCGACAACGGCTAATGTGGTGACCAAGAGAGGACATGAAATTATCAAGCTTGTTGTACAGAATTCAATGGTTCCACTCGTTTTGAGTTTTTTACGCAATTGTATAAATGATAAATAAAGTTCTAGAGTAGAATTACGAATATAGAAGCAGTATTTGTTCAGTAAAGTTATTACTTATTTCTAAAGACTGAAAACAAGCGTTCATGAGAATAAAAGATGCTCTTGAATACTGTTTTTTAACGTTGTTAAACTGTATTTATTACAACTTAAAAAGTCAGGCGGTTAAAAGAGTTTTGTCTATGTTTGATATTGACGTATAACAATCTACAGCATTGCTTTTGACTTACTGGAAGTATCAGGTGTTTAGTAGTTGATCATACACTTGTTATTCTTAAATTAGAATAAAAGGAGAAAAAGAAAGAGTGAAGATAAGACTCTGAAGCTATTCATTGACGCGAAACAAGACGATGACACCATTTATAATTTTAGTATAATTATGAGGTAGTCTCACACAATCTGAGGGTAGGGCCTAAAAGATAACAGTCTAAAGGATTGCTTCCAATCAAAATGAGAATAATTCATCGTAATAAGCACTTTAGAGTAGCTGCTTTTTACGTGAGCTTATGAATTAAGGATGCCATCAGCTTTGAAGGGGAAGAATTGTATCTTTTTCAGATGTGGTGGCATTTAATTTTCGTACAACGTGGCACTTATTCTTGGGAATAATGCAACATTGCTTTCCGAAAACATACCGTATTTATATGATTCAGTAGCTCATTCTCCTTCCTTTCACTTTCTTTTTTTTTGTATCAAATATGAGATTCCGTTTACTCGCTGCTTTATCATTGTGCATTACTATCTCAAATGTTGTTAATGCTAACCCATGTTACAAGTTGTCCGATACCAAGGCAGTCGATGAGTGTTATATGAAAATAGCTCTAGACTATGCTTTGATCCATAACCCTCAGTTTCCATTTGGAGCATTGATCGTTGATCATACCAAAAACGACATTTCCTGTTATGGTGCTAATTCCAATAAAAAGAATAGACTACTTCACGGTAAACATTATTCATCAAGTGGATACGTTTAGACACTCATTTGTTTATATAAATAGGCGAAACGGCGGCCTTTTGGAAGTAAGTATAATGCAGTCTTTTATCTTTTCTCTTGTTTTGACAAATCATACAGTTGTACCGAGTTGTATCCATCACCAACCAATAATGACATGACCGATCCAGGATTAAACTGGACTGATCAAACACTCTATACGACAGGAGAGCCGGTAAATCCTCTCGTTTATTGCCTTTACAGATTACTCATTTTGATTGTAGTGTCCAATGTGTGCCTCACAAAGTATTTATCGAGGCGTTGGTCGTGTCGTTTGGGGTACTTCAATTCCTGATATTAACAAGAGTGGTCGTGAACAAATTATGATCCGAATGTAAGAATATAAATTAAAAAAGCTTCAACAAAGATATTGACATATCCCAAAAAAAGGGAACAAGTTATTCAATCTGCAAAGCTCGGCGCTAATCGTCCTAATAACAAGGTACCGACAGTAACGGGTGGTATCTTGAAGGAGGAGTGCGATAAAGCATTCTGGTGTGCATTCTCTAATGCACGAAACGAGAAATATTATCAAAAGATGGCCGCAGATGGGTATTTAGATTATATCAAGGAAAGGGAATCCAAGTTTATCTGTAACAAGGAACATGATGAGTTATAATCCATGAAACTTTATGCACACACGTTTGTAACAATAATAAAGCAAGAGATACGCTCTTCCGTTAGTAGTGAGTTTAAAGAGAACATATACTTGTCATTATACATGCCATAAGTTAAGTGAGTTTCTTAAAGATAAACATATACCACATGTAAAGATAGTGTATCACAGTGATTAACGGAATATATAGCGTATCTTTACAATATTGTACTACTACCGATAAAGAAACGTTATCACTGCGTCCATATATAAATATTTAGAGATAGTGATTATTGTGTGAGAATAGATTATAAATAGCAAGTATTTCTTGCATTTTATGGTTATTCGTAACAAATACAATGAATCAAGCTGCTGAATCTGTCAATGTGCCAGTTTCTAAAAGAGACTTTATTCAAGTCGATCTCTCTGACTTTGATAATCGACGAGACGAAATTACAAAGACATTGATGAAAGCTGTCACGACTCAAGGATTCTTTTATGGTAAATAAGAAAAAAAAATAAAGCTTGATCAATGCTATGAACATTGTCCTTCGTAGTTGTAAATCATGGTATACCACTTGAAGATATTCGAGGCATGTTCCAAGCAAGCCATGACTTCTTTGCTCTTGATGATTCCATTAAAAGCAAATACCTGATGGACATCAAACGAAATGCTGGCTGGGAAAAGTTGGCTCAAATCAGACCTTCAACAGGTGTAGCAGATTTAAAAGAGTCCATTCAGCTTTCATTTCATGGTATCGAAGACCTTTGGCCTACTGAACAAGACGCTCCTACATTTCGTTTGACCGCAGAGCGATTCATGCAACAATGCGACCAGGTGTCAAAAAAGCTCCTGACTTGCCTTGCATTAGGCCTTGGTTTTGAACAAGACTTTTTCACACAATCCCATGATATAAACAAATCTGACTGTCTCAACACACTCCGTTGCCTTCATTATCATGACATCACTGGCCAAACCTTTCCTCCAGAGTACTGGCGTGCAGGTGCTCATACCGATTTCGATACATTGACTTTACTCCTTCAACGTCCGGGAGAAGACGGACTCGAGGTCTGTCCTGGTCGAGAGGTATCGACAGAGTTTGGTCACGGTGATTCCTGGACACCTGTGTCTCCTAAAGAAAACGAGATTGTCTGTAATATTGGAGACATGCTGATGAGATGGTCCGATGATCAATTCAAAAGCAATTATCACCGCGTGCGTGCTCCAAAAGTGGGTGAATATCAAGGACCGCGTTACTCCATCGCTTATTTCAATCAAGCAAACAAGTCTGCAATCATTCAAGGACGTACTCGTTATCCTGATCCGATTACTGCTGATCAATTTATTCAACAAGCCATGGAGAGAAATTATCGCGTCTTGCAAGAATTGAAGCTTAAGCAGCAGGTCACTGCAGCATAAGCATTATTTTACAAGAAAAGGGGTTGCGCGGTGCGTAAAAAACCCTGTGCAAAATAAAACAAGTCGATCTTTGCTTTTCTTTTCTGATTTTTAATTTTGTTAACTGAGTTGAAAACCTAGAAGAATGCTACGCAAAAAGTAGAAGAGGGGTCCTCTTTTCTGCTCCTAATTGAAAGTAATCAAAATGGAATCTGTTCAGATCGATCCACAAACAGGAAAGGAGATTCCAATGAAGGACGGCAAACCCTGTCGAGTCTGTGTCGATTTCAAGACGTGGTCCAAGTTGGAAAAGGCAAAGGCAAAGACAGAAAAGACGAGCAATGTGAAGGAACAGGAAAGTGAAAAAAGCAATGCTGAAGCTAGACCTATAGATAACAAACCTCAAAAAATTACTGAAGAATGGAAACAAAACAACTGTCCAGCCGACGTAGAAACATTGGGTAGACATACGTGGACTTTATTGCATACAATGGCAGCCTATTACCCAGAGAGACCAAGTCCTAGTCAACAAGAGAGTATGAAAATGTTTATGAAGACATTTTCAGAAAATTATCCTTGTTGGTTCTGCAAGGTAAGCTCTTAATCTGTACCTTTTTTTTTTTCTAAACATGTATCTAGAATGATTTCCAAAAGGATATAGAGACAGACCCAATTGATGTTAAGAATAGAGAAACCTTGAGTCAATGGCTATGTAGAAGACATAATAAGGTGAATGAAAAACTAGGCAAGAAACAGTTCGACTGTAGTAAAGTATTTGAGCGTTGGTTGACAGGGCCACCTTCTGGAGAATGTGACCAATGAGAAAATAAACAGTTTTTTTCTCACAATTATCAATGCACCCTCAAGTCCGCTATTTCCCTCTCTTTCTTTCTTTCCCTTTCATGCATCATGTTAACCTTGCTTCCCTCAGAAATATTATTTCATATATTCTCCTTTTTAACTTATGACGAAGTATATCAGCTAAGGAGTGTCTGTAGAAAGTTCCAATGGATGGGAGAATATCACATTTATCAACAAATAAAGGCATTGAACCAAACCGTTGTCCTGAAGCTGGATGAAAGAAGGAATATTTGCGTAAAGTTAATGGCCAACAGCTACGACCCAATCAACCGAGTTATTGAATTTGTGCCTGTGGGAAACGAAGTGGTATCATTAGCAAACACAGGCAAAAGGTTTGCATATCACAAATTATTAAAGATTCATTTCTCTTTATGGAATGAGTCGTCCCACACAAAGCTACCCTTGGAACATCTAGAGCCACAAGATCAAGCCTTGTTCCTGTATCATTACGCATACAACTCGTCAATAGAAAAAATTTATGAACTACCTTCGTGGAATAATAGTCAAGGAAATAAATCAACTCGTTACTTAGGAGACAAAGGATTCATCTTGTGTTTATCCTATCAACAGCCCAAGATCAACCTTTCGCCTAGTGTCTCCCCTGTGATTGCATCCCTACCTACTTCTTTTTATGGTTACCCAGCCTCCCCTGCTGCCACTTCTCCCATACCTCCTGCACCAAATTTAGACGTAAAGTGGATCCGTGTGACATTGGATTGGGTACTCTCAGGTCTAAAACCCTCTATTCCGACAACTCAGATATATGAACACAGTTTTATCAGATTAAATCAGTTGCTTGCCAAGGAAGGATGCTTTAAATATGATCCGTTATCCGAACCAGTTTTGGATTACATCATCGGGCAACAGGATAACTCGAAAATGGAATTACCGCAAACCTTATTAAATTTCGTACATACACACACACACGAATGTCACACTCGTTTGTCACGTTTACAACATATGCTTGAAGGAGCTGGTGTGGATGCTCAAGTTTTGTGGAAGTATACGTTTGCAAAATCATTCGTAGTAGGTAATGGTAGCTTATTGGGTGAAGAAGATGTTGTACGTCGTATACAGGATTCTGAAGAAGAATGGAGACAAAAGAAATTAAGCTTTGTTCGTAAGCTGAAAGTTAACCTAGTTAATTATTAATTTATTTGCATTATACACTTATACATCTTTATTACTAATAACATTCCCACCTCCTCCATATTATTACATTAAATCTACTTTTTATTGTTATGATTTTATCAGATCTTATTCTTATCAGATTTTTTCTAATTAATCGTGGCCCGATGCATTAATCTAAAAATAGGACCAAGGATGATTTAAAAGTGTCGTATCATTATTATGTTTAGAGAAAATAGCTAAAATTAAACAAAATGTGTAGTCTCTTTATTCATTTGATACAAGTTCATGTAGCTTTTCACGTAAAAAACAAAGATCCTTTTCGCTTGATAGACGATGATCGCCTTGATCCACTTGATAAAGTAACGCTCGTTTACCTAATCGGTTGGATATTTGTTTGGCACATTCAAGGGGAGCATCTGTATCATGCACACCATGGATCATGATGATTCTTTCACACTGAATGTCACTGTAATCAGTGATCAATGCCCTTCTTGACTCTAGCAAAAACGAGACGGGTATGTCATAATATCCCTTTGGGTCATAGGGTGAAGGTCTTCTCCAGATATAATTCATATCTCTCTGTTCTTCTGATAACTCGTTCATCAGCCATCGTTCAGTAAAATTAACACTTCCTCCAATACCCAAGATCCCTTCTACAGGCATTTGCTTAGCAACCAACAGGCTGATCCATAGACCACAACTGGCTCCAACCAAGTAAGAGGGATTCCTGGTATATGTTTGAATGAATGATACACTGTCTTGATACCAATCATACACTGAACCATCTGCATGGTTCCATGAAAGAAAGCCTAAGCCTCTGTTGACTGCATAGTCATATACAGTAAGTGACTTTTTGGAAGTGACAAAATCTGACCTAAATCCGGGTATAAAACAGATGGTAGGAAGTGTTGGTCGAGCGGGTGGTTTGAACGCATACGCTGTGCCTCTCTCTGCACACTGTTTTACAATATCTCTCAACATGGCAGAAAAAGAGAGAGAAACATTAAAAAATCATTAAAACACCGCTTTTATCACACCCCCAAAGCCTTTATAAAAGACTGACACTTGTGAATTACAAGATTATTTGATACTTGCTTTACGGTTAATCAAAGATGAACAGTATCCATCAAGGAGTAGATTAAAGCCGATGGGTATCATCACTGATTTATCGTCTGAAAAATTAAAAAGATCATAATATGTATACATCTTTCCAGAAAATAAGTTCTTCTATCTTCATCATTTCGCTTTCTTTTTGTTGAGTGCTACCTCTACTCACTACCTATGATATCGTCTAACAAAGCTTTTTAAAGCGTAACGTCAAGTTAAGCATGGGTTTATAAAGTTACCATCTTGGTTTGTGATTCTTTTCCAGAAGAAACAAAATGTCTATAATATTTACCTTATAAACAATCCATCTTGCAAAAAGATTATATGAAGAAAAAAAGGGCCGACCACAAAATGCTTTATTCTTATAGACGCGCCATGCTCAATTCTCATTGGCCGTGATAGGTTCATGCAATAATCCTGTTTTCTCATAAAATGAATAATGAGCTCTCTCTCTCTCTCTCTTGTCTCAACATAATAAAGAGATATTACAGAGTCGTCAACACATGCTTCTCTTATACTTCAATATTGTACATAGTGTTGTGTGGGTGTGGTTTGTCTTGTGCAAATTGAATTGCTTACGTCACTAATTGGGAAAGTGCTGTGCAGATGTGCTGTGCAAATAGCAAAACCAAAATTTATTTCTGGAAAGAGGTATATCAACGTCATATCACATTGAAAGATGCATCATGTTATAATAAAGTGAACTATAAGAAGAGAAAGAAGAGATGTCTGGGTCATATCAAAAAAAGCAATTCTTGATTGGTCATACGAACCTCTCTCTTTCTCTTTTTTTTTTATATATATTTAATGTCATCTTATCAAACTGTGCCTGTTGAAGACGAGCAAGAAGAAGTGTATCATATTGAAACAGAAAAGAAAGCCCAAAGGACAGTTTTGGCAACAGTCATGTTGGCCATTTGTATTGTCACTTTTGTCTTGCAGACTGAATTAGCCCAATATGTTCAAAAGACGACGAGTTACTCAAAGCCTTATTTTATATTGTAAAAAAAGAAGGTGTATATATACGTGTTAAACTGATCCATTTTTGTATACAAAGGTACATAAGTCACAGCTGCTACATATTGATGATACCCTTACAACTCATATCAGAATATATTCAACTGAAACATAAACAAGGCTTGAAACAAGATATCAACAAGGTGATCCACAAGAGCAAGCAGTCCTTTTGGGATTCACTGGAAGAATTGCAGTACAGGATACAAGGAAATAATGATAAAATGGTTCAATTTATGATCAAGACCTGCCTTTGGCTATCTGTGCTTTTGACATTACCAGCCTATATTTGGTATTTGAGTGTCAATTTGACGTCCATGTCCAACTTGACAGCGATCTACAACACAGGTTGCTTCTTCGCATACCTCTTTTCTATCTTTATGCTACACGACAGCATTGTTCCTTCCAAGGTGGTTGCGGTCATGCTTTGTATGTTGGGCGTGTTAACCATGGCTTACTGGTCAAGCGATGAACCCCTTCAAGATGATGACAATGATGATAATAGTCGTAGTTGGTTAGGCATCTTTGTGTCATGTATAGGTGCGTCGCTTTATGGTTTTTATGAAGTCTTTTACAAGAAATACGCTTCTCCTTCCGAACCAACCATCCTGTTTGCCAATACAATAACTGGTCTCATCGGCCTTGTCACCTTCTTTATCCTGTGGGTCCCTATCCCTGTACTACATGTCATGGGTATTGAACAATTTGCATGGCCAGATGCAACAACTTTTTGGTACATCCTGGCTATTGCCTTGATGAGTGTGATCTACAATGCTACTTTCATGGTTGTCATTGCATTGATCAATCCTGTCTTTGCTGCTGTTGGCGTTATGCTTACAATACCTGCTGTGGCCATCACGGATGTCCTCGTCACAGGGGTCATGGTACCTTCTTCTACCATCATCGGCAGTATATTTATTCTAGCAGGCTTTTACATTTTAAACAAACAAGTATAAAGAGAGAAAATATATAGAACGTTTATGGGTATCAAGAAAATAAATGCTTTGTTTTTTATTTTTTATTTTAATAAAAGAAACCGAGAATCTTGCCACCAACATGCTTCTGACGAGCTTCTTCGTGGTCCATGATTCCGGCAGAGGTAGTCAAGATAAGGTAACCAAATTGACGAGCAGGCAGTAAGTTGGCTGTCCACTTTTCGAGATCAACCAATCTGATGTTGAAGCGGGGAGAGATGACACCACACTTGTTCAAGCGTCCGTTTAATTCGATGACAATCTTGCCGCTACGATGATCATCAACAATTTCGAAAGCACCAATGTAACCTAATGAAATTATTAATGTCTGTTTCATACTAAAAAAGAAAAAGATAAAAGCATCTCTTCTTCTTATTAAAGAGAAGAAACATAACATCTTCCGTTGGTATAAAAATTATGCGTTGTGGAATACCAACACATAATTACTTTACAACGGGTAATAATAATTGTAAAAAAAACTTACCATGCTTTTGCATAACAGACAAGAACTTGACAATAACTTTAGAAGATGGACGAACCAAGACTTGACGCTTGCCACGTCTTTCAGCATTGTTGATGCTGTTTAAACAATCATT
>JAMYHX010000386.1:0-41998 GCA_025529335.1 Rhizopus sp. PT2906
TGATCAATCTGTTCCTGCAGGAGAAAGAGGCGATTTACTTATATTCATGTCTGGCATAAATGAGGTCATTTACATAGCCGTATAGATGTTGCTTTTGCTCACACATTGAATAGATATCAATTCTTGCTGAAGCATTAACAGAGCATACCAGAGAATCAAAGTATAGACGTCCTCGATCACAACTTCTGTACATGTACTAAATCCTTTATTTCTTACACAGAAAGTGGATTATACTTATGCTACATTCATCCCTTTCAGTTGAAGAACAAGAAAAGGTAATATCATGTGGTGTCATATATCCTATCATAACACACACAATAAATATAGGTCTTTGATGCTGCACCAGAAGGAATTCGTAAATGCATCATTAGTTCAAACATGTAAGTGCCTCTTGTTAATTCAAGTCACTCTATGGACATGTATCTAATACTCTTTATAGCGCAGAAACTAGTATAACTATTGATGATATTCGCTTCATTATTGATTCAGGTAATAAAATTGTTCTTGATTCTTTCTCTCTTTTTCTTACGCAAAAAACTCTCAGGCAAAGTAAAAGAGATGAACCATGATCCAGCATCCAAAATGAGCCGTCTCTCCGAATTCTGGATATCCAAAGCTAGTGCAAAACAACGTGCAGGTCGTGCAGGACGTACAGGTCCAGGAGAATGCTTCCGACTTTATTCTGAAAATGAGTATAATCACTTTCATGATTTTGCAATTCCAGAAATTCAACGCGCTCCACTCGAACCACTTTTGTTGCAAATCAAGTGTATGGACTTGGGCGACCCGCGTCACTTTGATTATCTTGAAGCAAGTTCAATTAGACACATTTGAGAGATATAATCTAATTCTAACTTATATATAGGCTCCTTCTATAGACGCAATCAATGCATCCATTGACTTTTTGCAAAACTTGGGAGCTCTTGATTCAAACGAGAATATAACAGGACTAGGTGCCGTTTTAGCTCAGTTACCTGTGGATGCCATTGTTGGAAAGATGTTAATTCTTGGCATGGTAGGGAGGGTATACAACCAATATTTATAGAATAGTATGACTCAATCTGTCCTTCCTTTTTCTCTGTAGGTATTTAATGTGGTTGATCCTATTGTTACTATTGCTGCTGGTATGAGTGTTCAATCTCCTTTTGTTCGTATTACTTCTAATAGAAACCCGGAAATCGTCAAGGTATGTCACACACGTGCTTTTAAGGACTAAGCCAACGCCAATATATATAGAATCGAAGTCAGTTTGACTCCAAACACGGTGACCCGTTTACGCTCTTGAATGTTTGGCAAGCATGGTTAGACGTGAAGAGTGACCGCAAAGTGAGAACAAAAAAAATACTATGACAGGATAGCCTCTTAATTTATTCATAGGAATCTTCACGTAAATGGTGTAAAAGACACGGTATTGAAGAACAGCGATTATATGAGGTAATATAAGAGAGAAGGAACAGTGTACAAATAACTTATCTTTTGCCATAGATTACAAAAATGAAGAAACAGTTTGAAAAGATTCTGAATGACTTTCGACCGGGTCTCTTACAAAGCCTTGAACATGAATCTGATGATTATGAGGTAAACCAGGTTTGTACAGAAGACGACGAGAAATTAACCTGTATTTAACGGTATTAGAATACACAATCACGGCATCAGATAAAAGAGAAACTGCGTAGAGAAAAGTTTGATCAAAAGACGAATAAAAGACGAAAGGTACTCGAGATGAATACATTTGACGAGCAAGAAGGTAAGAGATTCAGCTGATTATATATAAAACAAGCTACTTATGACTTTGACAATGCAAGACGAACCATCAAATAAAGTAGATATCAGAGATCTTGAATTTGCACTCATGAATGACGTGCGTCAACTTCGATCGAGGGCATCCAGTTTAAGTAAACGACAGGTTGAGCTGGTTAAGTTGATCATTTGCTCTGCTTTATACCCTCAGTTTGCCATTGGAGATGAACATAACCCACATAGGAACAGTAATGAACTCGTATTTCATACGACAGGTGATCTATTTACCTTAAGAAAAAAAAAAAAAGAACTAACATCAGGAGATAGTAAAGAGCTTCTTATCTATTCATCCTACCAGTGTCGTAGCATCACATCCTGAATGGGTACAAGGAGATGACCCAAAACGACGAAAAGGTAAATGACATATTATTCAGACACAAAGAAGTATAACTCTCTTTTCGTAGATGATCAAACAGTAGAAGATGCTATGCAGCAACAATTACTGTGCTACCTACAGCTTCTGGAGACTAACAAGCCCTATATACTAAATATAACCAGAACTCCCGGTAAGACAATAAGTGTGTACAGAGATAAACAATGCTAACCTTTCAAAAAGGAATTCATGTACTGCTTTTGTTTGCCAAGTCCAGTATGCTTCTTCTATATATTGGTCATGCCCAGTTCTTATGCATTGTTTTATAGTTGACACAAATTTTGATTGTAGTTTACTCGTGGTTGACAAATACTATATAATAAGATTCCGTACGACACCTGTTGCTGAATATGTACTTTATCTATCTTCAAAACTTCGTAGCATATGGAATAAGCTGCTTAATCTTCGAATTAGCCAAGGTCTAGGCAAGGTATGTATATATGTATATAGAATGATGATTCTCGTTTAACCATTATGAATTAGGTTATGGAGGAGGAATCTAACGTTATCATCAGTTCAGCTACAAAAGAAAAACTTCCTTTAGGCATTCAACACATTTTATCAGAACAAGATCAACCTATTCAAGGCTTTGATAGAATTGATATGTGGACACCTGAAACAGAATCAAGATATAGAAAAGAGATTCAATTACTTTGTGGTAAGTATGAGTCGATGTGAATGATAAGACTGACACTTGTCATTATAGACAAACTAGTTGAATTTATGGAAACGTCAATTTCTGCTGAATTGAGTATAGGAAAGGCATCTGAATTGATAAAGATGGTATATAAGAAAGTTTATTATCTTGTTTGATTTATTCATATAAAAATAGTATCCAAAATATAAACCAGATGAGAACAGAGAGGATAATTTACCAAGAACATGGAATTCAAGACAGGTCATTCAAGGTGGAATTCAGATAAGCCCAAGTCTATATTATGACAGTATCGACGCTCCATCCTGTGCTTCACCTGTTCCTGTTGATCAAATACCTACCTCAGAATACTTGAAGACGTATTGGTACTGTGATCAATGTAAAGAAGTCTATTCATTTAATAGAAATGAGGCCATGGACCATATTTCTTCTTCAAAACATAAATATTGACTACAATATGTTTATTTTTGTAATACACGTAAATAAAAATAGCCATTCAACTCTTTGTTTATCAATCTTTTCCTCTTTTTCTTTTTCTCTCTTCTTCTTATTATTCAATCATCTGACAGCAATTTAAGAATGGGTGATATGAACAATATACATTTATTATCGGATGAGCATCGTCATTACTATTACTATGGTTATGACCATTTGTCTCAACCTATGACTGAGCAACCTCATCATTTTCAACCAACACTGAACACTACAATACCATCACCTATTGAACCAAATATCAATCAGTTTCAAACAGGAGAAGAAAGAGAAGTGAAGCCAAGTAAAAGAGAAAAAAAAAATGTCAAAGCAAAATGAAAAAGGTGTGTAACCGTCTTGTTAGGAACATCTTCATCTGCTTCCTTACCTTCACACAACATGAGATGGACTCCAGAAGAGGACGCACTCTTGTTGGATGCCATTGTAATAAATTCACTTTTGTATAAACAAATGATTCACTATTTATTAGAGACTCTATGGCTACGGAAGTTGGAAAGCTATAGCTGATCATGTCAAGACCCGGAACGCCCTACAATGTAAAAACCACGCTCGTCAAAGAGCAGAATTTAAACCAAAGGTAAACCCTTTTTTTTAAAAAAAACAACAACTCTGTCTCTCAACACCATAGGAAAGCATGAACCTATGGTATCCATGACGATGGCTGAAAACCTGCTACCTTCTTTTTCACAGGTATCGCATATGGCTGCTTATCCAGCACCCAATGAAACGATGCGGTTACCGCCTGCGTCAAGCATGGTGCCACAAATCTCTGTTTCCCAAAATATTCATCCGAATGCAAATTTTTTTATATCACAACCTTCCACCATGAGTCATACAGCTACTACTGCTGTTCCCCTTCCACCTTCTGTTCCATCAACAGAGACCACTCAAGAAGAACAAGCCGATAACGTAAATACTATCTCTGAAACTGTAAGAATTAAAGCTGTCCCTTTTTATATGCAACTTGCTAATGTATTTTTTTTTTCAGGTACTTGATGAAAATGACATTACAGAACACGAAAAGAAAGGAAATGCTGAGTGGTTTATGGGAAAGCAAGCCAAGACACCCGAAAGATATAAGAGAATAAGAAATCACATATTAAAATGCTGGAAAGAGACGCGTCCAAACTATTTGACCAAGACAGCTGGTCGTAAAAATTTACCCGACTGTGGTGATGTGAACGCTGTTGGCAGAATACACAGCTATCTCGAAAGCATTCATGCTATCAACGTAAACTGCGTTGTTTCACCTACTACAAGAAAAAGACCTGGCCGTAAAAGTGGCAGCAGCGAAGATGGGTAAATGACAGCTATTTTCTTTTGGTTCCTGAAAAGAAAAAAAAAGGAGAGAAACAAGAGCCTAACACACACATCTTATAGTGCAAATAAAAAGAAAAGACGACCTGGATATTATTGGTAAGTGCGGTGCTTTGCTGATCAATGATATATGCTCAAATCATGGCCATGTTTAGGGAAGAAGTGTATGGTGACGACGACGACGACGATGACGATAAGGATCATAAAGAAAAAGTGGAATACACTATCACCAAAGGTATTATCATGGACTAGTGTTTATCTTTTTATTAACTTTGCTGTATAGATGGTAAAAAGAGACCCAAGAGAAATGCAAGAAGGCGCGATGGTTTCTATGGAGACAATGGCCGTATAGGAGGCGATAATGATCCATTTACGTTAATTCCTCTGGGTTACTACGCTCAACAAAAGGACGCTCCTTTTACTGTAGAAATCGGTAGTGATGCCCTTGTAAGAATGTGCTTCTTATGTTGAATTTTTGTATGCTTATTTTCAGTAGCTCGTTATGGAGTTTCATGCTCATTTAGCTTTCACCGAAATCATTGGCTTACTTGGTGGAAGATTCTTGAAGGATCCAGATGGTGGTCAGAATAAGTTAAAGGTTGAGTATGTATTCCCTTGTCGCAGCACTAGTACTGGCATCCAGGTATGTTACAGATGTATATATAACATGTTCATCTGATAGTTAATGATGATTATCAGTGTGAAATGGACCCTGTATCGGAAATGGCTGCTAGAGAGTTATTTGAGCAAAAGGGTCTTGATGTCGTCGGATGGTATCACTCTCATCCTACCTTTGAGCCGCAGCCAAGTATTCGAGACATTGAGAATCAAACTTCATATCAAGTAAAGAAAACGATGATTTTGGCTATAAAAGAAATACTAAACAAGGTCCCCGCTTTTAGGATCTATTTCGAAATGAAGCTTCTGGTGATGAACCATTTATTGGGTTCATCATTTCTCCTTACAATCAAGAGTATGCAACCGATCGATCACAAATACAATGTCTTCATATCAGTAAAAGATGGAGCACAACCAATCAATACCGTAGGTTTATACGAATGTCTTTTTAAAAGTATCGTACTCATATCTTTTAGGTCTTCCTTATGCTTGCATACAACAAGTAGAACAAAAACCACAAGTATCTCAAGATGTCTTGAATACATTTCATAACCTTTTACAAGAATATAAGGATTATGAAAGGTAAGAATAATTCATTTACTATTCTTTTTATTAATTCATGTCTATAGTAAGATTGACATGACAATGACATTTGCTCAAAAGCCTCGATTGGACAAGCTCTTGTCTTCACTAAGAGTACACTTGTACATGACACCTGAAGACAATGATAAATTTTTGGAAACGGTTAAAAACATGGTTCAGGAACACTTTATTACCCAACCCAACAACACTGTGCCTGGAAACTCGGCAGATGGTGTCATACAATCATTGGCAGTATAAGATATCATTTATATGTACACATCTTGTTTATCAAATAAAAAGACACATCATCTTTATAACAATACTTTTTTTATTCTGCATCAAGTTTAAATTCAACGTCTTGTAGTCTAAATCGTTGAATCGATTGACAATTGATGTATACCTTGAAACCAGCATCTCGTAGTTTCTCTTCTGTTATCATTTCATCATAAATATAATGGATGGGAACTATAACATCGGTTTCAAAGTATGATCTTTTTTTAGATGTTGTCACAATATACATTCCTTCCTTGTCCTCATCGCTACCATGTAGTGGTTGCAAATTGTAGATATCTAATGTTTCAAGACATATGCTGGGCCAATCTATGATTATTATTTCTGGATTATCCGGACTACCAACAGCAAAAACATCATTTATATAAAGATGCTTCAGGTTCGGGAAATTAGATACCAAGTCTTCAAAGAATCCATTTGAAGCTACAATAGAGTTGAGCCTTATTGTTTGAACAGACGTGTTGGTACATTCTGGTAAATCAGGTAGTTCATAGTTTGCGAATTCCAGTGATTGAAGATAATGACATTTCTTTATGAATGTACATAAAGCGCCAGGGATTCTATGCCTTGAAGTATTCCCTGATCTAGCATATAGCTTGTGTATATACGGCACTGAACGTCCCAAGTATCCACCCAATCTCATGTTTGGATTATGATAAGGTGCGTATAATCTAGTAAAACATGTGATAGAGTCATCTATCCTTCTGAAAATAGTCTTGAGAACTGGATTCTCATTAATAAATGATTGTTGGATTATTTCCAAGCTATGACTCAAATTGGGCATCCGTAGCTTGAACAAACTCTCGAGATAGGTGTGGACCATAAAGGGCACGATACCTTCGGCATCTGAATCATCCTCGAGTTGGTATTCATTTAATGCCAGGGTGAACTGAGATTGCCTATCTGCATGCTTGATGAGTAAGTTAAAGAGTCGATCGTATGACCTGTGACTGATTGCTTGCGAATGTGGATTACCCATACTAATACGTATATTTGATAAATTAACAAGCTTCTGCGTGGTATAAGCAACGACTGTGTCTGATAACGTATCGGATGTGACATGAAGACTCATATCTTTCATAGACTGATGTGGCGTTTCAATCACTGGAACGAGTTCAGATGCAGGCACGCTAATACCAGCAAATAAGCGAGATAGGTCAGGGCAGTGATCAAAGATAGACATATAGTCCTCCAGTGTGGTCACATTAATCTTGCGTAGATTAAGTCTTTGAAGCTTTTTGAATGATTTTAAAAAGCGCAAATCATGAACTCCCAAAGGGGCATTAAGCTCAGTGATAGAATCTTTGTACTTGTAATAATGATCAATGGTTATTAAATCCATAGTGAAACTATCTTCAGGAAGCTTCTTCAGTTTCCATTTTATGGTGTCATCCATGTAAAGAAGAGCTATCAATATGTATTTTTTGAAAACTCGCGGTGGTGCTTCAATTGCTTCCACATTCGGACAAGATTGAGCCAACTTTATAAAAGCTTGGCGTGGTATGAATGGTCTTGGATCATAGCATGGTATGTACCATTGTATAGATATCGCTTTAACAAAATTGCCAATTTGAAGTAACCTATAAGGCTGAGGCAGGTTGGTAGATAGGTCATGAAGTAGATGGATGCAATAATCACTGCAGAGATTAATACGTCTAAATAGCTTTCTGGTTGAAACCAAATACAGCTTATAGCAGACCAGTCTGAGCTGTAGCAATTGTCGCTTTAAAGTAATGTGGTCAAGTATAAGTTCAATTACGGTAATAGGCAACTGCTGAAGAGAAGAAATCATATGAGAAGAAAAAAAAAAAAAAGAGGAAAGGAGAAAGTCAAACTGCGTATTTCTAAGAGTTACTTTTACACATAAATATTTGTAGTAAATATGGGTTTTGCTGTTTGCACTACAGATTTGCACTACAAACTCCCAATTAGTGACGCAAGCAACTCCATTTGCACAGCAAACAGCACTAGATAAACCATACCCACACGACACTATTTACAATATTGAAGTATAAGAGAAGCAGGTGTCGACAAGTCTGTAATAATCTCTTTATTATGTTGAGACGAGAGAGGGTTTGTTATTACAAACATCATTTTATAAGAAAACAGGATTGTTGCATGAACTTACCACGACCAATGAGAATTGGGCATGTCGCGTCTATAAGAATAACGTATTTTGTTGTCAGTCCTTTCTTTTTGTTTTCTTTCTTCAAATAATACTTTACAAGTTGGATCCTTATAAGGTAAACACGATATATATGCTATTTGCTATGCAAATGGAGTTGTTTACGTCACTAATTGAGAGTTTGTAGTGCAAATCTGTAGTGCAAATAGCAAAACCCGAATTTTTTTCGTGCATGTAGTGTTTCCCAAACGAATTTGTGAACGTGGTATTGAATATAATCGTAAAATCAAATACCGCTTGTAGAACGATGAAACCTCATCTCAAGAATTGGATTTCCCTCATCGATCGTCGTCTGGGGCCGTCATCAAAGAAGAAAAGCCTAAAGTATGCTATGTCTGATCAAGATTTCAAGAACAAATACATAGGCCGGATGAATTGGAAAATGTGCTTCGCGTACCTTACTTCAGTGTTTATCATGAAAAAAAATAAAAAATAAAAAATCGGTACTAATGCTATTATGTAGAGGCTTTTCTGACAAGACAGATACTATAGATCTATAACAGTGTGCTAAGGTTCTTCATTGAAGGAATAGTTGGATGTTTTCTTTGAGAAAGGGCAGAAAAGGAGATAAAGGACCGCTCGAATTACCAAGACTTTGAATGACCTGTGAATTACATTGATTTGGTTACCGATTTATTGCCAATACTGAGAAGCAAAGGGACACAAATGCAGGTTTCTAGGGATGCACTGTAAAGAGATTCCATAAGAAGGTGCCGTAAGAACCGTAAGAACCGCAAGGGCTCATTTCTGTTTTGAAAAACCTTGGCTTTTTGTGGAAGGTAGGAAAATGACAAACAAACAACATCTATCGTTGTTGTTTAAGCTTGCTGATAAGGACGTATTGCATGGATACTCTTGGTGAAAGTGTCTATCGTCTGATTGAAATGGATGCAACCGAATTAACTACGCGTTTGACCAGCTTTAGGTTGTTTCCTGCGCACCTTCCCATCGTTCACCATCTTTTTTTTTTTTTTTTTTTTTTTTTACTGTCATTGACGCGTGAAGGAAATTTTCCTCAGAGCGTTTGCTTATAACGATACTTGTCCAATCATTTATGAGAATACCTAACAATCCCTTTAAAATCACTTAGTTTCAAGCTATTAGAAGCTTCAGTGATCCAAGCCATCAATGTTTCCTTCTCGAGAAACTTGTTGCGTTTCATTTTGCTTTTGACTACTGAACAGAATTGCTCGATTGGATTGAGCTCAGAAGAATATGGAGGCAAATAAGCGCAACGGTAACCGCGAGATTCTACGTATTTAGCTATATCCTCTGATGTATGGATAGGAGCATTATCCATCACGAGGCAGTGACCTTTTATGTGTGGATACTGATCCATTTCATCCATTTTGACTTTCAGAAAGCTAACGTAGTGTCTTGTAACCGTTCCTTTGTTCATTTGCTCAACGCCATCTCCCCGCTTTCTCTTTTTATTAGATGGAAGCTGAGGAAGTCTAAGGCTGCATCTGATTAGACCTTCAGCGGAAATTGCGCCCAAAATGGTTGTTGTTGTCGCTCATGTTTTGGGAACTGTGACCACTGCCTGTGTACCTTTCTTTGACCAAGCCATACTACGTTTCAAATTAACATGGAAAGCAGATCCGTCAAGAAAGACACAGTTTCTCGTAAAATCCAAGTCTGTTTTTTTCCCATTTACGAATCTAATTCAATTGCTCTTGAATCCTTTCTTCGCTATTCCGGTCTATGGGCTGAAGCCGAGCTTTTTTGAGAGACAAACTGCAATGTTGTTTTACAAAATCAAACAAAATAGTTTTAGATACGTTTAATTCTGTGAATATTTGCTTTAACATCTTCATTACTTCGTCTAAGACGACGGAAAGATTCTCATCAATACACTCAAGAATAACGCTTTCGCGTTCCTCATGGAGAACACATTTCAAAAAACAGCTTGAAGAACCTCACTTTGTCCTAATTAGAATAGCGTGTATAATTTCGCTTCAAGGATGTATCCTCATAGTAACATCGCTATCAGGCTTTGCCTCCTGTTCCATCTGCATTGTCTCTATTTCTTTCTCGCTCTCCAGAGGCAGGTTGAGCTAAATGTTGTGTATGAGAGCTAAGAATTTCAAGACGAAACTGGTCCTCATCAACAATATAATACATCGATTCAGATCTGCCATACTCATCGACAACAGAACCTTTCCCATTTTCAAACAACACTTGTCCTACAACGAATTTTTTCCTGTCATCAGGCGAATTGATTTTTTGTACAACCCTAATTTTATTCTCGTCATCGAGCAAATATACTTTCCGGAAAGAGTGTATAGACTACGTTGCTTGTTCTTTAAGGGCAAAAAAGATCGTGAAGTACAAATTAAAATGATTTGCGCTGCGTTTAAACCATACTCTCCGCGCTGCTTTTATGAAATGAGGAAGTGCGCACATGATTCAATGCAAAAATAAACAATCTTTAATGAATTTCTTTTTTCTTTTTTTTTTTTTTTTTCTTTCTTCAGTAGAAATGAGTAAGCAACTTTGACTGTAAGCAACCAGTCCTTTTAACTTTCTTTAGCTGTACCCGAAAATCCCGCAAAGCTGCTTGAAGCTCAGTTAGCTCATAGACCAGATATTCAAGACTTGGTCGAAAGGAATATCATCAAAGGTAAATACTAGTTAAATTAAATACTTATTTCTCATTCTATACCGTAGATCCTAAGATGAATGAGCAAGAAAAGAGAAGGGTTGAGGAATCTCTTCTTCATAAAATTGATCATCGTCCTACTCCAGAAGAGCTTGTTCAGCATAACATATTGAAAGGTAAGCAGTGCTTCCCCCTGCTTTATGCATTTTCTTATCTGGGGTTTCTCATAGCCGATCCTACTGAAATCGCACCTGCGCTTCAAAAGAGTCAATTTGAGCTTGAACGTAGCATGATTCATGATAGCCTTGAAAACAAGCTTCATGAAAGACCTGATCGAACTAAACTGGTTGAACAAGGTATCTTGGAAAAACAGTTGGATGAGCTAGAAAAAAAAAGGATTGAAGAATCTCTTCTTCATAAAATTGATCATCGTCCCACTCCCGAAGAGCTTATTCAGCATAACATATTAAAAGGTAAGTAGTGCTTCTCTATTTTATGCATTTTCTTATCTGGGGGCTCTCATAGCCGATCCTACTGAAGTCGCATCTGAATAATCCAGCTAAACTGGTTGAACAAAGTATCTTGGCAAGTAAGTATTTTTCCCTTTTGTAACAAAGTCATCCTTACTTATTTCTTCATAGACGATGAAATTCCTAAATAAACGATTCTATTGGTCAAGTTTGCTCACACGTCTCAAACTGCATATATTCACTGTCGTTTTTTTTTTGTCATTTGATTTCGTTGATATGAACCATTTTCTTTCAGATAGAAGCTACAAATTATGCCTCTTAAGTTTTCGATAGCGCATATTTGTTATAAAACATGAAAAGGAAAGAAAAATACTTGAGATAACAATGAATAGATGATATAAAACCTGTACACTCTATTCGTTAATCAGCTATTACATTGATATTAAATATGGCGCATGCCACCTAAAACCTGTTCAAAATCTCTAAAAGCCTTTGAAAGTTGATGACTGATCTTAAGGTCTGTATTTTTAAAAGTTAAAGACTACATTTGATAGAAAAAGTGTTTATAAACAAAGCACAGTGATTAGTTTATTAATAGCATTGTTATGGCCTGAGTTATAATAATATCTACCGTTCTCACTGTAGTATGAAATGCAAGCGCATCCCATATCTTTCGTAATAAATTATAAACAATGGATATTCCAATCTTTAATCTATTTAAGCTGATTTTCAGTTAATCCAGTGCTTGATCAGTATTAATACACTGTATTTTGGGAGATCAAAAAGTGCTAATTAGCCAAAAGGAAATTAATTGAGCTTGTACGACAGTTATTAAGTCAATGTAAAGAAATCCTGTAGAATTACCATAGCTACACTGTTGAAAGAACCAGCTTTAAATATTATAGTGCACTTTTGCTTTAAAGAAAGCTCTCTTTGAGATATAAAAAGAGAGCAAAAATGTGAATCATACATTAACCAAGCCCACAACACAAACGGTCAATGTTTCCCTGAGATCAAACTGCCTTTTTTTCTCCCATTTGTCATGCGGAGCCAATCGTTTTGTTTCAATCGACCAGTCTCAGACTGCCAATTAAGCCTCGACACTGCATAAAAGGAATCACACATATGCAATTCTCCTTTTTTTTCTTTTTTATATTTATTACCTTTATTTTTCTCATGCTTTCTCGATTACTCAAGACACGCACAATCGCCACTGCTATCCATCGACACGCCTATACCAATGTTCGTTGTTTATCCACCTTTGATAAACATAAAGACGTATTTCATGCACTCGGTTTAGACAAATCAAACAATAAAGGCGTCTTTGATGGTGAATGGAAGGGCTCTGGCAACATTGTTCCTTCTTATAATCCTGTCAATAATGAAGTGATCGCTGAAGTGATTACTGTAAGTTGAAGCATTTTTCCCACGAAAAGTTTCCCACGTTCATACTGTCATTTTTTAGGGCACGCCTCAGGACTTGGATGTAGCCTTTGAAAAAGTAGCTGAAGCACAAAAGATCTGGAGAGAGGTAAGTGAATCGAAGGAGCTGAGATATGCATCCGAGTACTCACGTACAAGTGTAGATGCCTGTGCCCAAGCGTGGTCAGGTCTTGTTGACAATGAGAAACGCACTTGTACAAAATCTTGAACCATTAGGCAAACTTGTTGCTTTGGAGATGGGAAAGATTTTGCCTGAAGGAGTCGGTGAAGTCCAAGAATACATTGATATTCTCGAATACGCACTCGGTTTGTCTCGTACACTTCAAGGTTCTATTATTCCCTCTGAACGACCAGGTCATGCCATGCTCGAGACATGGAATCCTCTTGGTACTGTAGGCATCATCAGTGCCTTTAACTTCCCCGGTAAGTCTCTCTTTTTTAAAAATACACAGCACTTGCTTATCTCTTGCATTTTATAGTTGCTGTGTATGGTTGGAACTGCGCCATTGCTCTTGTCACAGGCAACGGCACGATTTGGAAACCAGCTCCTACGACATCTCTTTGTGCCATTGCTGTCACCAAGATCATCGCACAAGCACTCAAGGAACATAACTTGCCTACTTCTCTTTGTGCTCTTGTCACAGGCGGTACAGATGTTGGCCAGGCCTTGACACACGATAAACGTGCTCATGTTCTTTCATTCACGGGATCTACTGAAGTTGGTCGAGAGGTCGGTAAGGTCGTTCAAGGTCGATTTGGTAAATCAATCCTAGAACTCGGTGGCAACAACGCAATCATCGTTACAGAAGACGCTGATCTGGACTTGGCTTCCAGAGCTATCCTTTTCGCTGCTGTGGGTACTGCCGGCCAGCGCTGCACTACCACACGTCGTTTGATCGTACAAGAGTCTGTGTACGACAACTTGATCGAACGACTCAAGAAGGCCTATGCTCAAGTCAAGGTGGGTGATCCTCTTGACGACGGTGTCCTCTGTGGTCCTCTTCACACACGTCAGGCTGTGGATGTCTATAAGAATGTATTGAAGCGTGTCAAGCAAGAAGGCGGTGAAATCATCATTGGCGGTCGTGTTCTTGAGGATGGTCCTCTCAAGCATGGTAACTTTGTCGAACCTACCATGACACGCGTTCGTCCTGATATGGAAGTTGTTCAAAATGAAGCCTTCGTGCCCGTTCTTCACACAATGACCTACAAGGTAAGATTGATTATACGCATCAAATAATGACTTATATATATACATTATTTTGATAGACCTTGGATGAAGCTATTCAAATCAACAACAGTGTCGCACAAGGCTTATCTAGCTCTATCTTTACTTCAAACCCTAGCACGATCTTCAAGTGGATCGGTCCTGCTGGTTCAGACTGTGGTATCATCAACGTCAATATTCCCACCAATGGCGCCGAAATTGGAGGTGCCTTTGGCGGAGAAAAGGAAACAGGTGGTGGACGTGAGAGTGGAAGTGATAGTTGGAAGCAATACTGCCGACGAGGCACATGGTAAGATCAAATTTAGACTTTATATGTTATATGCTCACTCTTTTATAGCACCATCAACTACTCTGGAGCACTTCCTTTAGCTCAAGGTATCAACTTTGGTTAAATAAAACCTTTTTATTTCATGAAACTAGAATAAAAATCAACTATGTATGCGTAAAACTAAAAAGAAGGACACGTATATACACAAATAAAAAAAAAAGTAAAGGTATTTTTGTTTAGAAGCCAGTAAAGATGGCAGCACCAGAACAAGGTTTGGTAGCAATAATCGCGGCCTCTAATTCCTCTGGGGTGATATTGGGATACGTCTTGCGGTAAAACTCATCTTTCAGAGCTTGGATCAACTGAGGCACACGTTCTTCGGTTGTCAAATGCACTGTGCTTCCTCCCCAACCAGCACCTGTCAATCTGGAGCCAAGGGATCCATGCTTACGAGCGATTTCACAGATTTGCTCAATCTCGGGACAAGAACACATAAAGTCTTGTGAGCAAGAGACTTGAGAGGCATTCATGAGTTCACCAAGAGCCTTGAGGCCATCCTCACCATCACTGTGTTTACAGATCGCGTCAAACTCGACCACACGGGAGGCTTCTGTCAGGACATGTTTGGTGCGATGCACAAGACGGAAATAGTCGGTCTCGACATGGAAACGACTCATGTATTTTTCTTGCACTTCCTTTACAGACATGCCCAACATCTTTGCAACTTCATCAAGTGTGTAACCGTTGCCATTTGTCGAATCTTGGGGGAAATGTTCCAAGGCCTTGGACAAGAGGTGTTCAAACTTTTCCTTGTCAGTCTTGAGAGTTGAGTCTTTAAAGTAAGCGTCATAGACTTCCTTGAGGGTATCAACAGGTGGTAGTTGAAGTGCCTTGGAAAGGAAAGTGGCGGCCATACGAGTTTCAACCACACGAAGATTATAGTTACGAGGAGCTGTGACAAGCTTGTCAGCAGTGACCAGTGTGTTGGCAATAATAAATGCAAGTTGTGGATTAGTTTTGGGCAAGGGTACAGGGAATGTATGCAACTTGGGAACAAACTCAACATGAAGGGCAAAGTCCTTTTCAGACAACACAGATGCGCTTTGATCCATACCACCCGAGTTCACACCGACGTTGCGTTCGGCAACGATGGCAATCTCTGTTAATTCAGTCTTGGATATCGTCAACTTGTTGGCGGTGATGACCGCAAGAGCAGATGCACACACAAATGCTGCAGAGGAAGAGAGACCACCTCCAGCAGGTACAGTACCATCTACGAGTAAGAATAAACCCTTTGGCTTGTCCAACTGGAATTTTTCAAGTATGCCCTAACTCACAGTATGAATACACTATTTTTTTTCTTGTTTATTTTTTTTTCTGTACCTTGTAACCACACTTGAAGTAATTGGACCACTCCAACTTGGTTGAATCAATCGAGACCACTTTTTCTTTTCCTTCATAATCAAATTCGCGTGCATGATATTTGGTACTGTTGACATTTGCAATACGCACCTTTGTGTCTTCATCTGTGACAGCACCAGCAATCACCACGTCGCGTTCAATAGCCATAGGAAGAACACCAAAACCACAATAATCGATATGTTCACCAATCAAGTTGACACGACCAGGTGATCGAACGACGAACTCGGCCTTGCGTCCATGAACACGTTCAAACTCATCAATAAGATGTTGGTATCGTTTGCTTTTATATATCTTGTTATTCTCTGTGCTTTGAATTTCGCTTTGAAAGTTGCTTACCTTTGTTTAGGAACAGCACTGGGATCGTAAATCTTGTCAAGGCTATCAAAAGAAGGTACAGAAGAAGACATTTTTATTGGAAATAATAAAGAAAGAAAGGAAAAAGGTGAGAAATGAAGCCGGTTTATATAATCTATCTTCTTTCCAAGGTTTTGTGTCATCTTATTCGTGACTTTTTTGCTTATATAAACATACAGATTGCCTTTTTTAGTAAAGTAGCCTTGTTCTAAGACTAGATGGCAGTAGAAGTCATTTCAACTGAAACAGTACCAAACACAGAGAAATGTCAACCAGATACTCGAATTTGGTTGAGTGCATGTATAAAAAGAATAGCAAAAAAAACAAGGTAGTGTAATACAGAACGACCATGACGAAAAAGGGAAAGGGAGGGACCGGAAAAAACTGGGAACTGGGATAAGTGCGTATTCAAGACAAATGGTAGCGAATGATTCCCTTGGATAAACCTTAAATAGACAATAAAGTCTACTAAAAAAAGGAAAAAAAAGATGTAGCTGATATTCTTTAGTTTGAGATGATGTGTTGTTGTGTTATTGTGTCGTACAATTGGCGATTGATAATAAAGTGGTGGAGAGTAAAACAAAGATCTTTTTTCTTCCCTTTTCTTCCCCTTTTTTCTCTCTCTCTCTCTCGTCTTTTTTTTGAATCATCCTTGGCTGTGACCGCATCATGTGATGCATTTTTGTCAATCAAGGTTAAAAAGCATCATAGTATATCAATAGAAGGTATGTAGCGTGTTTCCTCAAGAAAAGCATATAATTATGTGTGTATTGTACGTGTCTGGCGTGTAGGTGTGTGTGCGTATAAAAAGATAGAGGGGGGATTAAATTATCTTCCGTTCGCACACACACACACACACAGAAAGAGAGAGAAAGAGAGACACATACACCTACGCATATTCTTTTTGACCCAATTTTTTTATTTTTTTATTTACTTATTATTATCTTGCTGTCTTTTTCTTTTTTTAGCTTTTTATATATAGATCCCTTATTTATGAATCACATCAATCCCCAACATGACAATACAACAAGCACTAATACAAATGCTCCAACCTGGAGAATATTACGAGGTAAGTGATGTTAGTGATGAAACAAAATAAGAGAAGCTTATATAATGAGCACATAGAGCGTCGTCAGGATCCATTTCATTTCATGATTTCAAGGCCACAGCCTGTAAATACAGCTCTACCATTACCTCCACCTCCACCTCCAATGTCAACTTTACCCATCTCACCCGAGTCATCGTCTCTGGATGACAGCAGAAAGAATCGACGAGTAATCGCATCTAAGCGAGCAGCACAGAACAGAGCGGCCCAAAAAGCCTTTCGACAACGACGAGATCAGTATATTAAGGAATTAGAAGAGCAGGCAAAAGAAGCCAAGGAATCAAAACAAGAACTCAATGAGTTGAGACAAGAAAATGCAAAACTGAAAGAACGAGTGACCGCGCTCGAGCATCATATTATCCTCTTAACAGGCAAACCTGTAGATGAAAAGGCGTTGCAAAACATCCATATTCCTGTGACATCGATAGCCTCACCACAACCATCATCACAGACATCCATAACCGAACAACAGCAACAGCAACAACAACAACAAAACGCTGAACCAGATGTGACACCACCACTACCACCACCAACGACAGCGACAACAGTAGTAACAGCATTAGGAATAGATGAAGGAACAAGTGAAGAAGAAGGGAGAGAGATTGAGCTCTCGACTGAACATGATACCACAAAAAAAGCCGACCCTGCTGGTCTGGTACCAGCGACTATGGCGCACTTTTGGCAGGATCAACAGGTTGATTTTGACTTTGCGTTTGATCCCTTTATGGAAAATGAATTTGGAATGATCAATGAGTTTCTTCCTAATGCCAATAATGAACAAGTCCTGGATGACCTATTTGCCATGCTTCAAACAAGACAAAGGCCACAAATACCATCTAGTTTAGAAGAAATGGAAAAATGTTCATAGAGCTTTCCCCCTTTTTATACACTTATGCATTAATCTCTTTTTATATATATAAAGCAAACAATCAGCTTGTTTATGCCTTGTAACCATAGCAATACTATGTAGTCATGTTTCTACTTGCATATTTCCATTACGGCTACTTTTTTATATCTGCCTTTATGAATTACAAGGCGTTATTCTTTTTAATTCCGAACATGACACATACACATAATTCCCCCCCAGAGCTGTTAATGAAAAAAAACGGAAAATGAACGGCCGCTTAGAATGTATTAGAACAATTCATGGTACGCTTTTATATAAAGTAAAGGGTCAAATGACATAGTCCAGTAGAATTCAATCGAACAACCCTTTTCTTTCTTTGTTTTGTATAAGCAGTGATAACATCATAGCAGTGGCGCCATCGCGAATAAGGATAAATCGGGGAAATTCACTTGAAACCATATTTATGCACTGAAACCAATGGTTGACCAGTGGTGAATGGGAGATCCATGATCAGTTACAAAAATAGCGCCAAACAGAGGACATGCACAAAAGTCCGAAAATCCTGCAAGTAAGATTCCCATTTGAGCCATACAAAAAAAAAAACTTGGTTATTTTTTCTACTTTCTTCCTTTTCTCTTTTTCTCTCTCTCTCTTTTAATATTTATCAATTTTCTGATTGAATGTCATCGTCAATGGGTAAAGCAAATAAATAAAAATAGAATACAGAAATTAGTACATGAGCTAAGCGTTAAAAAGATACAATTCAAGAAAATGAAATATCACCTGCAGACCAATTTCTGAATACACAGCAATTTTTAAGTGATTCCATGTATAATTTGATACCTCCGAATCAACCACAAGTGAATGAAAATAATTGTAGGTTTTATGATTAACAAAGTCGATTTACTCATTGATTGTCTATAGTCGAACCACCTGTTGACTATCCTCAAAACGTTTTTGACCAATTCCCTTATACAACACAACAATACATGGCGGGTAAATATTTTACTTAAATAATTATTCAAAATAACCAATGCTGCTTTAATAGGACCGACAAATTCAAACACGCCTCACAGAGCAAGTCTCCCCATCATTTACGACACACATTCATTTCTACCAGCATCAAAAGAGGCCACTAGTGACATTACTGCCAGTAGACGTTACACAGAAGGATCTTTACCAAAAATAGGAGCAGCAAACAAACGTCAAAAAAGTAATACTAAACGATCAAGTCGAGAAAAGAGCGAACCGGTAGATGAACAACGACGTCAGTTTTTGGAACGTAATAGAATAGCCGCTCTTAAATGTCGACAACGAAAAAAGCAGTGGTTGGCTGACCTGCAACATCGGGTGGAGTTCTTGGCAACAGATAACGAACAGCTGCAGACTCAGGCGACATTACTGAGAGAAGAAGTAATCAACTTGAAGACATTGTTATTAGCGCACAAAGATTGTAAAGTAGCCCAAGCCAATGGTACAACCATGAGCGCCATTCAAAACGTGTCTTCATTACATGACACAATGATGTTTCCTACCACGTCGACGTCCACTTCATCATCGGCGACAGATGCGAGCAATAACAATAACAATTATACACATTCTCCTTCCAACGCATTCAATACAGATAACTTGGTTCAGTTTTAATAATAGTAATAATAATAAAAAAAAACATGTAAAAACTATCACCACTTTGGAGGAGGGGTTATTCTAAGCCCTATGTTTACTGCTTTTGTAAATTGAAATCTATCCTCTGAGTTTCCCACCAAAGGATCTATATTTTATTTTGTCAGCATACATCTTTGACGATTAAACAAAGGGTACAAAGCAAAGGACAATAACTTTGACTCACACTTGCCTATTTTGGTTACCGCATAAAGAAATGCCTTTGTTTACTTTCATTGACACCCTTTGTACAACCACTCGATCATGAATAAACACATTGTAAAATAAAAACCAGCTCCACCACTTATCCTTATGCATATAAGCAATGAAAAACTACCAAGTCCTTTTCTAGTTTGCTACATGTTTCGAAACCGCCAAGAATAAATCTTGGCCTGCAAAATAACACCCGTGTAAAGAGTTGAATTGGCCGTGTGAAAGTGGTTAATGCTGTTTTGGTCATATTCCTGTCGAGACAACTTTATATCTCATTCACCCATGCAAATAGATTACACAGACATGCTAGTCTCCATATATTTAATGTTTAACTTTCAATGAACATGATCCAGCTACACATATAAAACTCGGCCCAAGGCTGCTTTTAATAATTTTGTTAAATATATCAAAAGCTATCAACGCTATAGGCTACAGAGAGATGATGTTTAAATGAACAGAAAAAAAAAACTTGTTTTTATTGATGAAAAATAAAAGCTACTGATAAATAATAATAATAATAATAATAATAACAATATGCCACAAGACGTTGCTTTGTATATTTTGTTGCTATGGTGATACATAAATATATATATATATATGGATAGATGATATTTATAAATATAAAAGGGGTATGAATAAAAATAAAGCATGACTGTTTTAGTTACACGGAGGTTCTTTTGGTAGGATGACTGAGTACTTTCTTTAACTTCTTGGTCAACGTCTTACGTTTATGATTCAGCTTGGTTGTTTCTCGACGAAAGATCGAATTTCGTGTGGACGTGGGCCTGAGTTCAAGAGGAGAATCAATCGACGTAGGTGTCACGGGTGATAGGGAGGAACCAGATGAAATGATCGATGTATTGGCTAGTACAGGTGAGGATGATGTGATTTCTTCATTCTCTTGACTGTTATCTTCGTCACTTGAGGACTTTTGAGTGTCAACCACGAGTGCCACGCTTTCTTCTTCTACTTGCATATTTTCTAAAACAGGCTTGTCCTCCACCTGAAGTATGAATACCTCTTGCTCGATCTCGTTGCCTGTGTTATATCCTGATTCAGAATGGGCTTGCTTTTCTGTAACCTCAATGATTTCAGAAACACCAATAGGAATATCTTTATCAGCTTCAGCTTCAGTAGTAGTAACAGTAGTAACAGTAGTAGTAGTAGTAGTCATGGCAGCAGCTTGGTTACCATCTGCTTCAGCGGTCGTATCCATGGCAGGAATATCTTCCTGTACAAGAACTGCATGATATATTAATATAGTTCCCCATTTTTTTTTTTAATTATTTACCTTGCTCTGTTGCTATAGCCTTCGGTAGTGCCTGAATTTGCTGTATTAAATCCTCTGATTCTTGCACCACCTGCACTTCTGCAGGTTCAGATGACGATAAGTAAGAAGCGTATTGCTTATGGTGGACGTGAGGAGAAGACCAGAGACGTTCAATGTATAAAATAGACTGTACGCGAAGCATTTAATATAAATAATAAAGAAAAAAAAATAAAAAGTAGAAAATTGTTATTGATTTATTACTTTTTTGAATGAACACAAAAAAATTATTTGATCACAGGATTCATGACCGCGCATGTTTACTCATTCCTAATTTTATTTACTTTTTGTTTCTTCTCTTTTAAGTTTGCTTATGCATTCAACTAAAAGCCCCCCCTCACTCAGAGAGAGAGAGAGAGAGAGGGAGAGAAAGAGAGAGAGAGAGAGATTGCCTTTCTTCTAGTCAAGAAGAGATTCAGATCGACAGGTTAGCAAAATGTACGCTGCATAGAGTACATCTTGTTCTCTAAACAAACTCCTCTTCTTTTTTTTCCTCTCTAAACAAGCCTCCGTATATTCATGTCTTATCTCTCTTTTCTGTTTATTATTTGTTTACATTCATATACCCGTTATCCTGACTCATTCGTGTTTATACAATGGGATGGAGTTCAAAACTGTTTTGTTGCACAATGCTGTGATCAAAAATATTCTTTTGGTAAGGATGCCTTTAATATCTGATTTCAGCTACATAAAAAAGAGAAAGAGCCTAAATGATAAATAAGCAAGCTCAAATCCGCCCTGTTTGGATTTGACACATTTGTTCTTATCAAAACTGAAGAGAATAAGAGCAAAAGGATGACTCATCTCAGCCTTGGTCATTATTCATAATGCATTCGAGATGTAACATGGCTAGTCTCCGCTTCCCTAACTATCAAGGGGTCTCCGGAATGAACAACCGTGATAATACTTTCCGTCCTTTGTTTTGCTCTCCGCTTGTCAATTACTCAGATCGCCTGTTTTTTTATATTATTAATTATGAGTAGAACTGCCTTGTGCTTTACTGTTCAGAATTACGATATAGAATTAGACCAGAAAACAAACGAAAAGGTGTAAATATATAGGAGAAACAGTAAAGATAAAGGATAAAACTTTAAATAACCCGGCTGATACTCGACTTTCCGTACTTCATAAATCTGTATTAGAGTCAGCTCAGTCATGTTATGCTACACCATCATCTTTATAGATTTATTCCAGATCAAAAAAAAAATATTTAATAAAAACAAATGTGTCATTGAGACGAATAACAAAAGCAGTGTTACCATCACAAACCCTGCTTCTTCCATTTGATACAACATGCATCAGTTTTGCACCTGTGTGTTCAATTCACTTATGTCTGGACAGGAAAGATCGTGAGTCCCTCTTAAAGTACCCGCTGTTCTTTTAAAATAAGAGCCCTTTATATAGTGTGTACTTTTCTTAATAGAGGCAATCTCTCCACTTTTATATATGTATATATATATATGTATATATATAGCATTCCTCACAAAGTAACAGTTATGCATAATCCTTATTTGTGTTCTCCATGTGGCTCATAAACAATGGATATAGATTTTGACCAGTAAGAAGCATAGGTTGTCTCTGTTTGCAGAAGTCTACGTCATGAGGAAATTAAGTGTAAAGTACCTTATCAGATTTATAAATAGAGAAATAACTATTTGTAACTCATGACGCGTCTTGTGTTATCAAGACTCGCTTTTAACAAGCACACTTGCTAAATCAAGCGTCAAAATACTAAGCGAGTATGCGTCTCCACTATCTTTCCAAGTATATTACTCTGACAAGTTGAAGTTTAGCAACATTCACTCTCAGAATATGCATGAAAGCCAGTGAGTAACAGCAATAGCACAATAAGCTTGTGGAAGAGAAAATCCAAGGTGGTAGCGAGTTGTCTACACAATATTGTATGAGTTAGATTAACTGTACGATAGTAAACTGATCTTTACTAAACATTCACATGATCAATGACACTTCAATGACCCTTTAACTTCTTTTTATAGCTCAACCCATTCATTAATTTTGGTCGCACGTTGATTATGTATTTTGATTCTCTTATCCTTGTTGCCAAGGCGGGTAAAATAATACTGTCATTGGGCCAATATGGAAGTGGCTAATACTTGTTATAATATCTTCAAAGCGTGCCTCGCATATTGAAAAGGCACTTATAAGTATAAAGGATTTTAGTGCACACAGAATAACGATAGCGTGATTGCACAGACGCGTGTATTATATTTAATTTCATAGGAGCGCGTCATAAGCATGTACATGAATTTTAAGCATTTTGACAACACTATTTGCAAATCAGAGTAATGATAACATTGTTTACAAGGAATTTTTACTGAAAGAGCTTGCCCGAATATGGGTTCTTGATACACAAATACACAACAAATCAAATAAAAAGGCGTACAGACTGGTCAAACACTTTGAAAAAGTATTGCTGCAATTCATTTGATGAACTCCAAGGCAGCTAAAGCATCAAGGACAATAAAAAAGAGATAATGAATAATAATTTAAATAAAGAAGTCTAGTTCGCTCGCAAGACAGTTCCATCTCCAGCTCTTTTATTTGCGTTTTCAAAGCATTCGCTTCTTTGTACTGACAAGAGTGTTGTTGTTCTTATTGGACAGGAATGCATCGATTTGATTGGCTGCATACTTTTCCTATTTCAAATGATTCCCTGTCCAAAAAAAAGCCAACTATCCTTTCTTGAAATGAACCAGACACGACTTGCGTTTCTCAAGCGATTTGGACCAAGAGGACACCAAAGTCGTCTACTATCCTCTTTTGAGCTTCGTTCTCGATTCTTAAACTATTTTGAAAAACATGGCCACGTACCTGTCAAAAGTGCAAGTCTCATTCCACACAATGACAAGAGTTTATTATTTACCAATGCAGGCAAGATCAACAAGAGAACTGCATGCCCGAGATAATATGCTGATTTTTTTATATGTAGGCATGGTTCCTTTCAAAGAATATTTTCTAAAGCCAAGCACGGCACCTTACAAATGCGCTACCAGCATTCAAAAATGCATGAGAGCCGGTGGTAAACATAACGATCTGGATAATGTAGGATATACACCTCGTCATCATACCTTTTTTGAAATGATGGGCAATTTTTCGTTTGGACAGTACACAAAAGCAGAAGCGATCGAGTATGCATGGAGGTTTTTGCTACAGGAGCTCAAGTTGCCTATCCACCGACTTCGCGTAACGTATGTAGACTACCCGTGGAATGAAACAGTAACTGATATATTTCTCTCTCTGTAGAGTATTGGAAGGTGATGAGGAAGGATATGCGTTATGGAAAAAGCAAGGATTACCTGATGAAATGATCGTTCGATGTGGACCTGAGGATAATTTTTGGACAATGGGTGATGGGGAGGGGCCTTGTGGTCCTTGTACAGAGATATTTTGGAATACACAGGATCCAACGCTAGAGGACCCATGGTTGGAGATTTGGAACTTAGTGTTTATGGAGAAATATCGTGATGCTGAGGGCAACCTGTCTGATTTGCCTATACCCTGTATTGATACAGGAATGGGGCTGGAAAGAATGCTGACGGTACTTCAAGGAAAACAGAACAACTTTCAAGTAGATCAGTTCAAAGTGGTTATTGATGGGTTAAGAGATATTCTCAAAGAGAGGGGATTGAAGGTTTGTGCTGATCTCTAATGACGGTAGATGACTTATACTGATTTATAACAGGGTTCAGATAGTGTGGATCCCAGTCCTCAGGAAAAAATTGTTGCAGATCACTTTAGAGCCATGTGCTTTCTTATAGGAGATGGCGTTGTTCCAAGGTAGAACAATCAGTTTAGTTTTCTACTTCTGTTGTATTGATAAATGTACAGTAACGTAGGTAGAGGTTATGTACTAAGACGTATTATCCGACGTGCGCTTCGATCTGCAAGACAACTAGGCATTCATGGTAAGCACTTGTCACAACAGCTCTTCCTTAATCCAACCGTATATACATGATAGAACCCTTCTTGTCCAACCTATATCCCTCCTTATTAAAGAGTTTTCCCAGCGACTTGTATCCCGAGTTAAATAGCCGTGCATCATCCATTTGCAGCATCATTACGAATGAAGAAACATCATTTTTAGCAACCTTGGATAGAGGCATGACGTTGTTAGAAGGTGTTTTTAGTCAACCAGACCTTCAACAAACAAAGGAAATTCCATCTGATGTTGCATTCCAACTCTACGACACTTATGGGTTTCCCTTTGATTTGACCTTGATTATTGCTAAAGAAAGAGGCTGGACAGTGGATATAGAAGGTAAATTTATTCAATCATAAACTTTACAGTCATTATAATATAAATATAGCTGTAGAGAAGCTGCAGGAAAGGCAAAGGATGGCCGGAAGAGAGTCTTGGAAATCAGACAAGGTCACAGATATAGCAAAGCTTTCAGGTATAGACAGCATACAATCTCTCAAAAACTGAAAATAACGACTATTATCAAATAGAATGGAGACATTTTGGCGTCCAACCTCAATTCACCGGATATGATCACAGTCTATTACATCAAGAATCCGAAATTATGGCTGTGCAACCAACAAACAAAGCTAATGAGTACTATTTAGCCATCAACCCTTGTCCTTTTTATGGTTTAGGAGGCGGACAAGTGCCAGACCAAGGCACGCTTACGTTAGCGAACGGCAGTCAATGGCGAGTGACTGATGTCATACAACCATATGAAGGAGGTATCGTGCTTCGTGTTTCTCCAGTTGATAAAGAACGTGCCAAAGAAGATACCGAGTATTTGCAGCAAGGACATTTGGTGAGAACGGAAGTTGACATGCAGCGTAGACAGGGAGCAGAAGTGCATCACACAGCAACACATCTTTTGAATGCAGGATTGCGAAAGGTGCTCAAGTCACAAGATATCGTTCAAGCCGGCTCCACTGTCGAACCAAATAAACTGCGCTTTGATTTCACCTATGGCAAACCATTAAAGCCAGATGAGATTAAACAAGTTGAAAACTGGGT
Organism: Rhizopus sp. PT2906; assembly: GCA_025529335.1. NCBI lineage: Eukaryota > Fungi > Mucoromycota > Mucoromycetes > Mucorales > Rhizopodaceae > Rhizopus > Rhizopus sp. PT2906. The sequence continues at coordinate 26,248 of JAMYHX010000386.1, forward strand.
GAATACAATTGCCCAAAGTGGCGCTAAAACGAGTGTTGAGGTAAGAACATGCGGTATGACTATATTTCTCAACAACAAAATATCTAATATCTATCCCCCAGCATATGAAACTGACAGATGCTATTGACTCTGGAGCTGTAGCTGCATTTACAGAAAAATATGGCGAAGTGGTCAGAGTAGTGAATGTTCCAGGTGCCAGTAAGGAATTGTGTGGAGGAACGCATGTGGATGATGTTGGCAAACTGTATCCATTCAAGATCCTAAATGAAACTTCTGTTGCCGCTGGTAAGGCATTCGTCTTTCTTTGAGGGTATACATATTAATTTGGATTAGGCACAAGAAGAATTGAAGCAGTGGCTGGTCAATCATGCATAGATTGGTACCGAAATGCCTATGGCCCTATACCAGATGCTTTAAAGCTATTACGGGTAAGACCTGTACTTGAAGCATAAAAGAGGTTACTAAAAATAAATGTTTAGGCCAATGAAACAAAAGATATGGTTGGAAAAATAGAAAAGATAATGCAGGAAGTAAAGGATCTTCAGAAGCGAGTGGAATTTGTCACTGAAAAGCTAGCCTCTGCAGGAGAGATAGTGAATAAGCCTATAGGATCCAAGATTAAAGGTAAATCAAATCATAAAAATAAAAAAAAGAGGTATTAAACCATCATATAGATCTTGACGTCAAGATTCACTTGATCGATTCGGATCTTGATTCTCAGTTTATGCAAAAACGTGCGAATGTATTAAAACAAAGTCAGCCTGAGTCGGTTCATGTTTTGTTGAAGGATAACACCATCTTGGTTGCTTTAAATGGTGAGAATATCAAGACAGAAACAGCCAATTCTGTAAGTAAAATGAATGCTTATTTGAATATTATTGACAACACTTTATAGATTTTAAAACAGCTATTAAAGCATGTAAAAGGCGGCGGTGGAGGACAAAAAGAGATGGCACAAGGTCGTTTAGCAGAATCTATAAGAGATGAACAGGATATTCATTCTAAAATATTGCCAGCCTTTGAAAAGTGTGCTTAGTATACCCCCCTTTTTTTTATAGAAATAAACAAGTGTTTTTTTAAAAAAGACTCTGTATTTTATTCAATATTGGTTATAGCCACTGATATTAATGCTTTATTATAAAGGTTTTTACTATTGCTAACTAATGAGAGAGAGAAGGGCCTTACAGTTCGGAGCCTCGAAGTTGTTCAGGACAGTCAGGCTGATTGTATGGGTGCGTATTTTTGAATTCGGACAAAGTCATGAGTGTATTTCGGATTCTAGTAATATATGGAAACTGTTTCATGTCGATGCCAAACTTTTTGGTGACAGTAAAGTGCAGAGGTACAAGGAAGAAGTCAGCAACACTGATATGATCTCCTATGCAGTACGTGCCAGAGCTATATTTTATCTTTTTTTCTAGTCCTATAATACTAGTTAGCTTCCATCTGTTTATATATTTAATCAAACGTCACCTTCCAAAGCTCCTTCTATTTCTCTACGTATAGTTTCTTGTCTTCGATCTGGATCCATATCGATCATATTCAAGTACTTTTTGATTTCTGAGGTTTGAATATCACAAATATCCTGAGTAATTGCTATAGCCTTTGTGTATGTTAGTCACTATATTGATCGTTATTTTTCTTCTTAACCTTGGCTCTATGGTAGTTTGCTTTAGGCCACATGGGTCGTTCTATGAATAATAAAAGGGAACCCTTTAGATGGATCAAGTAAAGATATGTACATGTCTTACGTGGATAATTGAGCTCCAAATACTCAATAATAGCCAAACTCTGTGTTAATATTTTCCCGGTTCTTGTCATGTAACAAGGCAGCTTCTTGCATGGATTCAGCTTATAAAAGCGACTTGACAGCTATAAGCAAAAGCAAGTTAAAAGAAATGTAAAAAGATGGACCCAATGGCTTACGTGCTCTCCATGCTCAATGTCTATGGATTCGTATCTATAATTGATACCTTTCCATTCCAAAGCAATTCGTACTCTCCAAGAAGCTTCATCAATGTAAGAACCATACAGAATTGGGATTTGCTCTTCTTTTAACGAGCAATCATTTTGTAACTGTTCAGATATTGAGTGATCTGTATTTCCGGTTTCAACCATGTTGTATAAAGAAAAAGAAGCTGTATTTCTATTTTATGCCACTATTATATTCACTTTACTGTGACATACGTCATTTGCTTATTCAGGGACTTTTTGTAACATGAGAAGCGTCCGTGTAAACTTTATTCAAATATAGTAAGTCTCTATGCTACTTGAGAGAAATGTCCGATTGCATGAAACAGAGACTTTCTTTTTAATCGCATGAAAAAAAAAAAACAAGAACAAAGGGATCATTGACGTCTTTTCACTAGTCTAAATCTGGTTGCTTTGACCACTTTGTTCTGTTTGTGATTTTGAAATATGTTGTTTTATTCAAGCGGTCCATTCTGCTAGTTTAAAGTTTGATAGAAACTAGCTCATATGTCATATTCTATATATATACACATTACAGCCATTTAACCGCGTCAATACAAATATTTTGAAGTGAATGATAAATTCAAAGTGTACCATGCTCTTATCAGTTTCCTCAAAGAGCTCTCAATCATGCAATATGTTGGTATTTGAGCACCTTGTGTCTACATATGACGTTTGGTGTAGTTTATATTTAAATTTGAAGCATTAATTCAATTGTTATTAAAAATAAACAAGCTATTTTCAGCAGTTAAAACCAAAGCCTGTAAATATTTGTTATGACAAAATATTAGCCATGACAATTACGTTACACAACTGCTACATGCATTTTTCGCTCTCTCCAAGACAACCAACCGACGCTGGTCGGAGCAACGAAAACAAGGTGTATATTTAAGATAAAGGTGGGGCGCTCTGATATACCTAATATATTTGAATTTAAAAAAGGGGGGCTCGTACTGATATACTTTTTGTAACTTCTTTTTTCTTTCTTTCTTTATACTCTTTCCTTTCTAATGAGCGAGATCCCACGCTATTTATGTGTCAAAGCACAACATGCCATTCTTTCAGCTGACCATGAGGGACAGGCAACAATTCTTATAGACAGACTCACAGGCAAAATAATTGAAGTAACAATGGGTGATATCAAGAGCAAAGTTGAACAAAATGATGTAGAGACTATCGAGTTGGAAGAAGGTCAAGTGCTTATGCCAGGTTTAGTCGATGCTCACGGTAAGGGGGACACTTTATATTTTGCTTTTATTTGTGCTCACGTTCATAAAGTCCACTTGAACGAACCAGGAAGGACAGAGTGGGAAGGCTTCGAGACAGGTACTAAGGCTGCAGCTGCTGGAGGCATCACAACTGTTGTCGATATGCCTCTGAATGCTATTCCACCCACAACTACGGTCAAGAACTTTGATATTAAACTGAATGCTGCAAAGGAACAGTGTCATGTAGATATCGGCTTTTGGGGCGGCGTTATTCCAGATAATGCAGACGAATTACCTGGGCTGATCAAAAGGGGCGTGAGAGGATTCAAGTGCTTCTTGATCGAAAGCGGTGTTGATGAATTCCCTTGTGTGAATGAGGAACAAGTAAGAGCTGCTATGGATAGATTGGTCAACACAGATAGTGTCTTGCTCTTCCATGCCGAAATGGAAGGCTGTTTCCATGGACATGAATCCAACCCAATCGATCGTACGTACGAGAGTTACCTTCGCTCTCGTCCCGAATCGTTGGAGACACATGCAATTGACTTGATTATTCGTCTCACCAAAGAATATTACGAAAAGGGTCAACCGGTCAATACACACATTGTGCATCTTTCTGCAGCTTCAGCGCTTCCTGCCATTCGATCTGCAAAGGCAGCTGGTCTTCCTCTTACAGTAGAAACGTGCTACCATTATCTTAATTTTACGGCTGAATCGATCCCGGATGGCGCCACACACTATAAGTGCAGTCCACCTATTCGTGAGGCATCAAACCGCCAGTTGCTTTGGGATGCTTTATTAGATGGAACTATTGACTATGTCGTAAGTGATCATTCACCATGCACAGCAGATCTGAAGAACCCAGAGACTGGCGATTTTGGAACAGCTTGGGGTGGTATTGCTAGTGTGCAGTTTGGATTACCTGTTCTCTGGTCACAGGGCCGTGATCGCGGAGTCACGTAAGAATGAGAGTTTTAACAGATCAACAGTTGTTTGACCATATTCGTTTAGCCTACAAAAGATTGTCAAGTGGCTTAGTTCATCACCTGCAAGAAGAATAAGAATGGATGACAGGAAGGGTAAGATACAAGCAGGCTATGATGGCGATCTTGTCATCTGGCAACCAGAGACAAGATATAAAGTGGAAGAAAGCAAGGTTTACTTTAAGAATAAGCTGTCTCCCTATGTTGGAAAGGAGCTCTATGGTCTTGTAGATAAAACGATCTTGAGAGGAACTGTTGTCTATGATCGTCAGAGTTCAAACCCATTTGCTTCCCCAGTTGGTGATTTTCTCTTGTAAGACAGTCTTTTATACAAAATCACTATCATGATTTAGCAGCCTTATCTTCGTTTTGTCTTCTTCTTTACAAAAAAAAATGTCAAAAACTTTATCATACATTCCTTTTGATTGATAACGAAAAAGTCAATAAATAAGCGCACTTTTATCAAAGAAGCCGCCAAATGTGACCGTCATAAGGGGTAAAATAAGTTGTTACTTAGCAATTAGGTTGTTAAAGACATAACTGTCAGAGAGAAGAGCTTAACTTTAGCTTACACGCTCTTATCAAGATAAACATGCTAAAGTACGGCCTTGCATTTTCCCCGCCAAGGGTAAATTGCTGTGTGACACTCATTCGATCTACTTTTCTTCCCCTTTTCCTTTTTGTTTTTTTGAATGAATACTGTTCTAAGGCTCAACAAGAGATATATTCTCTTATTGATAGCTAGTATCTTTTTTATCACATTCCTTATAATCAGCCAAAGACATAGACCAGCTACCCCAGCTCCACCTTTACCTGTCATAGACTTGCCTTCGTATTGGCCAACACCTGTAGAACAGGCTGTATGCAAACCTAAAATATACGTCTACAAGGCACCCGACAGCTTCCAAGTGCCCAAGCATATTCAAGATTCAAAATGCCACGAATCTAACTACAATTCAGAAATCATTCTCCATAACCAACTGACTGATCCAACCAGTCCGTTCTATAATCACTACGTTACTGAAAATCCAGATGAAGCCGATTTCTTCTTTATACCTTTCTTTGGAAGCTGTTATCTCTATAACTGCTGGTATGAGAATAACTGGAAATGGGACGAACGTTGTGATGTCGATAGCAAATATGTAGATCCGATGATGGACATGGTCATCAATGACTATCCATATTGGAACCAGTCCAATGGTAGAAACCACATCATGATCCATCCGATGGATCAGACATTTACCTACTATAAGAGCAACCCTCGTTTTCAACCTGCAATATTTCTCAAGACAGTAGGAGACAAAAGAACCAAATGGATGCATAGACACCGTTATCACCGTGATATTGTGATTCCTTCAGCCACTCGAATGATCCACCATCTCCGTGCTGATCCTCTAGACTATCTCACAAACGAAGGCCATCCAAAATCAGGCAAAAGGGATATCTTTGCTCTCTTCCAGGGCTGTTGTGATAATGTCAAGGAAACAGATGAATACTCAAATGGCATCCGATATCTCTTTTTCAACTATTTTTCCAAGTATCGAGGATATGAGATCGGTAATACATTAGCTGATGAAGAGTATTTGCAAAAGCTTGCTCGAGCAAAGTATGGTCTGAGTCCCATGGGCTGGACTCTAGATACCACCCGTATTTGGGAATTTATGGCATTTGGTGTAGTACCTGTCGTGATCGCAGATGGTATCATTGAGCCATTTGAATTTGATGTTGATTGGGACTCGTTTATTGTACGAGTGCGACGAGATGAAGTACACCGCTTGGATGAAATCTTGAGAAATATTGATGATGCAACCTATGAATACAAACGAAAGAAACTTTGGGAGTATGGTCGTCGTGTTGGTCTCGAAAAAGATGCTTGGCACTTTATTGTACGAGAGCTGTGCCGTATGGAAGGCATCAACAAACCTGTTAATCTTGGATTAGGCTATTAATAATAATAATAACAATGTATACACACACACACACACACTTGAATATAAATGTAAAAGTATTATTTCCTTCTTTTTTATTATATAACATAACACTAATTTGTACCATAAAATATGTCGGAAAATATGCAACACAAACTTTACCGGAAATTTACCGCACTCTGAGTCTTTTTTGCCATTTGTTCGAGCCGAACATCGGATCACAATATATGAGCTTACTTTCCCCTTTTTCTCTCTCTTTCTCTCCTGATATTCATTTTTACAATACAATAAAACCCTTTTTAAAAGAATCAGATATGGACATGCTTTAAAAAAAAAGATCAATTCACATAGTTCCTATTCACTGATATTATGCTCCCATTTTGACGCTTATTAGAAAAATGGAAAACAACGACAACCAAAGTACAACCAGCTGCTCTTCCTGCCATGCACCTTTACCCGTTGATTCACGTCATCGTACCTGTCAAGCATGCAGAGAACGAGTAGCAGAATCACGCCGCAGACGTCGAGCTGAATAAGAAGAAGAAACTGATGCTGCTACTAGACCTAGAGGAAGACCAAGAAGAACAGTCAAGCCTTCGATGCTGAAAGTAGACCCAGGGGTAGGCCCAGGGCAGAACCTGCTGCCTATATCTCGCAGCATTCTCGCCTTCGTCCTTTAGTCCTTGGGAGTATGGACAAGGAATGTCTCCACTGTCACGCCTTGCACTGGATCGATGAAACGCAAGATACATCATCTTTGAGAAATCCTAGCTGGGAATCATGCTGCAAGCAGGGATCAGTCCAGTTGCAGCTCTTGTCTGATCCACCTGAGTACTTGAAGGACTTGCTTGCAAGTACAAACACTCAAGGAAGGCACTTTAAGGGCAACCTTCGTCAATATAACGCTGCCTTCGTGTTTACCTCTTTGGGATGTGACCTTGTCTCGGCTGAGGATTGCGCCAACAACAACGGTAACAACAATAACAATAGAGATGGATTGGATGCCTTTCAGATACATGGCGTACTTTGCCACCGTCAAGGCCCCTTGACTCTAGTTGAAAGCAGTGAGCCCTTCTTATGCTCAGCTATATATCTTTGATCCTTTTTATGCCGCTGAACGAAGACAAGCCCGAAATAGCAACCTTGATCTTGAGATCATTAGGGGCTTTCAGCTATGCTTGCTCAATGCAATCCCTTTGCAAGCGTATATCGTCATACACATGAGATATTGAGCAACCATGAAACCGACAGTAATAATTATCAAACAGAAACTAATACACCGTACATTGTTATCAGCCCTTCCATGAGAATGCGTTTGATCGAAGGAGGTGACAGACGTATTCAGAATTTGCCAACAATGGAAGAAGTTACTGCAGTCATCCCTATTAAGTATAGCGACAGAAACTTCCGTGACATCGTTTTCACCTTGAGAAGCAATAACAGTCTTCGTCACAATATTGGATTTGAGCAGCACTTCCAGCGTATCAGCCAGACGCATGCTGCATACGTGTGTACGGATGGCGTACTGCCATTTCCTCATGGAACATGTGGGTGACGTTGCTGGGGTTTGTGCTTCTTCTTTTCCCTATTTACTATTACTTCTTTTACCACTGTTCCTGATGCTTCGATGATGATTCATGACCACCGTGTGTCATTTTAGTATCCTTATCCATCGCTTTTATAAAGAAAACTGCTTTGAGGATCACACTAAGAAGTGCAGTGTGTCGAAAGTGGTGTGCTTTTTTAATCGAGAACCATTTTACTATCAAATAAAATATGATTAATTAATAAAAACAATGTTGTCGATCGTTAATTTAACATGATGAGGCTATCCGCAGTTACTTTCCCCTTTCTTCTTTTCTTTACTTCAATATGAAGCGAAAGAAAGACGATGACCCTCCGCCTCCAAAGGCAAAGCGAAATAAAGGGAAAGGTATGTAAGATGTATAGTCGATATGACATATATTAAGTGTCCATTAGCCGTCGATCGCGGATTCCTTTCTCTGTTTGCATAAACGCAAGCAAATTTATTCAAAAACACAGCTTTTGAAGCAAGCGATGATGATTTTCAAGAAACACCCTTACTTAGAAAAGGTAAAGATAAACATCTATTAGTTCTATCTGTTTTATAACAGATCGTTGTAATAGATAAGAACATCCGTACTACTTTGAAAGCTATTAAAGACACATCTGCTCCTGGTCCTTCAAATGTTGTCATCAATGAAAAGACATCTATACCTATAGTCAACAAAGATACAAGTGTTCAAGCTGTATTACCTGCTCCTACTCCTTCCACTAGCTGTACTTCTGCCCCCATCAAGACCTCCAAGAAATATCAAGACAAGGTTGATAAGACTGAAGCACTTAAAAAGGAGAAAGAAAAGAATAAGGCGTCAAATAATGAGCAAAAACAAGTACGATGTCCTACTTGTGGTGGAACTGATCACTCTCGCTCCTCCAGCAAGTTATGTCCTATGAATAAGGCGAAAACGAAGCCTCCAAAGCCTAAGAATACCGTCGAGAAAACTTTTGTAATCAAGACATCTTTGTCCAATACCTGCAAATATCCCAAGTTCGTTACTTTGGTTCAAGAAGTAGTTGACCACATTACTCAATTAGTATACGCTAGCTCCATCTTTGCTAATTACTATTTCTTGGAACTTCTCGAGAATGGTGAAGAACTACCTGTAGTCACTCAAAACCTGTTCTATAACGTATTTTCCATCTTTGCTGGCCAAGGAAAACATACCTCTGATAGTATCAAGAAGAGCCTCAAGACCTTTTGTCAATCTACTTCTCTTACTCAATCTGATTTAGACAAGTACGCAAGTAAAGGATATATGACTATTGTATCTTCTATAGCTAAGCAATATGAAACTTTGGTCCGCAACTACGTATGTTCTACTTACGAAGATCGAACTCTCAGACATATCCTTAATGTCCTGTCCGAAAAGACCTCTCCTTACTTTTGTGGTGATAGCTTAACAGTCAAACAACGCAAGTCTTTAGCCAAACACATCTTTCAACAAAAGATAAACCCTAAATCTGCCTGGCCATCCACTGTAGACCGAATTGAGCGACATGAAACCATTGCCAATAACTTTCTTAGTTTCTGGTCAACTTGCGATGCTTCCAATGATGCTGACGTACCAAGTGAAGCTAATATGAATGCCAAACCTCAGTGCTACATGAAATGGTTACACTTTATTCAGAAAGAAATGGAACAAAAGAAGTTCATTCAAGAAATGAAACCTCAAGACAAAGCATCAAGTAGTTATGTCCATCGAAAGTTACAAGAACTTCCTTTTGTCAAGAAGCTGAATACAAGCAAGTAAAGATCATTAAAGGAAAACACGCTGACCGCTATCAATTCCAACAAGGCTTTAGAAATAACAAGCAAACTGAAGAACATTGATAAAAAGGATATTGATGCTGTTCAAACCTTTATCAAAACTGTACAAGCAAGAATTCAAGACAAGACCTTCATGCCTCTCAAATACACTGACCCTCGAGGATCAAGATACTTTTCTTTACTTCCTCTGTACAAGATTGATTCCAAGGGTATACAGATTGATGCTCAATCTTTCTGGAAGCTTGCCAAACAATGTGACAACAAGATCAAACCAGGTCAAAAGAATGATAATGACTTAACTTTATGGTACTTTAATGTCTTTGATTTTTCAAAAATAGGCTACAAGACGCTCGAAAGCTTAACCTCACGTCCAAAGAAGTTTGCGTACGTATGCTTACATGTCTTTTCTATGGGTCTAAGCAAATGTTGTCAATGTAGAAATGTGATTACTACTGATGGTTATGCTGTATCTTTCATGTTTAAGAAAACTGTCTCCATCCAAGATGAACCTAGAAAAGAACCAAAAACACCCAAGGATTTTTCTGATATCGTTGACGATGCTGAAATTTGGGCTGTTGATCCTGGTATATCAACTATCTTTACTGCAGTTGACTCTACAGAACATGAACGTGTCCGAACTACAAGCTTGGAAGAATACTATCATTTATGTGGTTACAATCTTGCTACAGGAAGATGAAAAGAACACCAAGAGTGTCATTTAGACGAATTTAAGTATATTGGTGAATTACCTACTTTAAAAACTGCAAACTTGACCTCATTTTTACTAGCTGCTTCTACACGTCTACAAAACTATCAAAGAATCCATAACTACTATTGTCAAGATAAATGGTATGTCGCTCTCTTACATGGTGTGTATTTTAATAACGTTGCGTATGACATATGTCTCAAAAGTTAAAGTTCAAGACTTATATAAACAAGCAAAAAGGAATTCAAGAAATTGTTAAAAGACTCTTTGACAACAGCAAAAAGTATAGCAAAACAAGCACAGTTGGCGCTAAAAACCAAAACTCAAACAAAATCAAAGATGTACCTTTACCTCCTGCTGACCTTCTTTCCTCCTCTCAACGGAAGCGGATCATTGCGTTCGGAAATGGTTCTTTTTGTTCAAGTATGAAGGGGAAACGAGCTGCACCTACTAGACGTATTACTGAAGAAATTAAACGAAAATGCAAACAATCCAACGGGGGAGGCCGAATTTGTTTCGGTTGACGAGTACTTAACGAGTCAGATTTGTAACAAGTGCAAATCCAAACAATTAAACAATATCTCAATTACTGGATCAAAGCGAAGAGTATACTCTGTCCTCAAGTGTGAATCTTGTGATACGGTTTGGAATCGCGATGTGAATAGTGCATTAAATATATACGGTATCTTTGTTTACAAATCAAAACACGATAATGAAAGTCCTCCCTCCTTCAAAAGACCTTCAGAAGACTAACGGTGCTCCCTGGATTTAATGCGCTGTCCATAACGGCAGTGCATTTCTTAACGCCTTGGTAAGTATAAAATGAATAATATGTTGTTTTTTATTCATTAGTTTTCTAGTTATATAAATACACGCTTTCTAATGATGACTCTGATGATAGTAGTTTTACATTCCTCTATTTTTATTTATTAGTCTCCTCTTTCTATTTCTTACAATGTTTATTTTTACCTTTGCTTCATTTGCATAATAAGAGCAACCTTCTTGCTGACCATAGCACCAAACAACTTTCTGTTACGCTCCATGTTCTTTCGTCTTCTGGCTACAGCAGGCTTCTCATAGCGAAGATTAGCACGCAGTTCCTTACGAACGTTGTTTTGCATCAAGATATTGTTTAAACGACGATAAGCGATATTAGGATTGTGCACATTGCCAATGGATCGGCCAAGGTAGGGATTAAGAGAGTTGGGAAGCTCTTTAGGCTGAAGAATGGTAGATCCTACTACTGCTGGCATCACAGGGGGTTCAGGACTATCTCCCACAACATTTTTTGATTTTCTGCATACACTAGTTGTTGACAGTTGTCTAGCCCATTCCATGGGCTTTAATGTGCTCTTTGGAAAGTTGAATAATCGAAGCATGTTCATTTGAAAGAAAGAGAGAGAAAGGGGGTTACAGCCTGGGCAGCTTCAAGAAAAAAGGTCACAAATCATAACCTGCTTGTTTTCAAAATCCGATTGCATCCTCTTTCAATGCATGTATAAATCTTTTGATGTATGTTTATTAGATATATGTCTTAATCAAGTGTACTTATTATATATGCCAAATGAGATCCGCTAAATGTAGGTGATATAACTTGTGTTTGCTCTGAGTGGTGTTCCTTTGGAGGTGGCTCGTTTCTAGCACGCTTGTTTAGTACAGGTGATACATAATGATCTTTTTGTTGCTGTACGCTTTGTTTTTTATCTGGATGTGGGAGAGTGAACGGATAAGGAAGATTGCTCAGCCCCTTGTGATAGCTAAGAGCGGTATGCTCATAGAATGACAGCCTACTTAAATTTTCCTTTTGTTGATGTGAACTAGTAGATGGCTGTTCATCTGGTCTGATACTCATACGTCTCGACACACGCTCTACAGCCACTGAGATTAAGGGCTCAGGCATACTGTGTTTCAAGAGATTATTTTGTGCTTGCTTATTTATGCGGTATACATGTAAATGCTGATCAATGGTCAATGGACGATCAAGAGAATTTGAATCAATTTCATAATGTGCATATAGCTTTGGTTTTAGATACGTAGTGTCTGTCACTACAGGCAACTTTCTTCTTTTTGTTCTCATCGACATGTGTGTTTTGTAATGCTGCATCATGTTATCCTGGCGAGAGAACCTTGATTGACAGCCTGGGAAGAGACATGGAAAGTTCTTTTCCCCTGTGTGAATACGATTGTGTCTTGACAAATGGCCACTAAATCACAGTTTAATCACTTGTAAGTAGATAAATATATTTTACCTTGTAGTGAATATTTTATTGCAACCAGGTGCAGTACAAGCATATCTGCGTTTTCCATCTTCAGTGATAATCTTTTGTGGGTTTGCTTTCATCTTGTCGGAACGAGAATCCGGTGGTTGAAAGTCATAATTGTTGTCATTAAGTAGGTTGATATGACGACCAGCTGAATTGGGTATCAAAAAGCTTGATAGTTCAATCATTTTTATTGTAGAGTGAGAAAATAAAGAAAAAAGAAAATGATGAAATAGATCCTTTCTAAGAAGTCAAACTTTCAAAAGCCATATTTTCTATCTCCGCTTTTCTTTTTTTTTTACTCCCCTAGACCCTGACAGTCCTATGAAAGGGCTCAGTTGCTTTTTAAAAAGGGAATATTTACCCTTGTTTTTTATTGCCAAGGCAACATTAACTTGAATTATGTCATTTTATTCCCTTTTATATATTTTTCTTTAATACTTGCTCTGTATTTCTTTTCCTTTGATTTCTTTTTATGGGATTCTTTATAAGTAAAAACTAAGGGAAGGGCAATTACCCCAGGTGCTGAAATATTCAATCACCGCAGCAAAACGTGTGGTATGCCTTCTTTCTTTAATTTGTTTCAGTTTAATGTAATGAAAGATATGAATATATGTGAGATGGTCTTTTTTTACTAACGAGATACATATTTGCTCATATTAAGCAATTATAAAAATAAAAAATATTCATGGTCTTTTGCCTTCATTAAAAAAGAGGCCACAATTGACAACAAACACGAATAAAGCTTAAGTTTTTGCGATAGTACAAACAGTCATAAAAAATAAACCGTCGTCAATATTTCAAGGAGTAAAGTTCAAAGATGATAATTGTCTTGAGACGTCAAGCGAAAAGATACTCTGCAGTAGAGTCAATAGTGCTTTTTAGATATTTATAAAAACCTTTTATGGCTCATGATTTATCAATATCATGTAGCAAAGTCAGCTAGTAATCAAGTGTATAGGCGACCACTAGTTCAAATATAGGAATGATATACTGATAAAGTATGCAAACACGACAGCTTTCTAACAATGATTTTGATCGGTCTTAAAAAAATGATCAGCAGCGCAATCCTCGGCAGCCTGGATAAATTTCCTTTTTCCTTTTTAGTTTTTTGTGCTCCTACTGCTTTTGTTTGTGTTTAGCAGCTAAGGACTGTTTTTATTGGCTACTTCTTAGTCAGCCATTAAGGTTATTAAGCAAAGCGACAAGCCCTGTTTTTTTATTCTTTACTTTTCGTGTTGATTTTATCTTTATACAATGGCACAATTCATTCCTTATTCAGTTGCAATGGTTACTCCATTCACCCATGAAGGCTGTCTCGATGTGGCTTCTGTACCAGCTGTGGTGAGATACTATCTGGATCAAAACATCCCTGGTTTGCTTGTCAGCGGGTCGACTGGCGAACAACACTGCATGACGATTGCAGAGCGTAAGCAGTTGTATCACTTGGTTGCAAAGGCAGCTGCTGGGAAATGTCAACTTTACGCAGGTGTTGCCGCGTTCAAGACTCAAGATGCAAAGGAACTAGCACAAGCAGCAAAAGAAGCCGGCTTTTCGGGTATCATGCTTGGATTCCCTCCGTATCGCCGCCCGTCGCAAGCAGAAGCTGAGGCATATGTAAAGCAAGTCGCAGAAAGCGTAAAAGAACTGCCCATTTTTCTTTATAACAATCCTCCCAGAACTGGATTCGACTTGGAACCGGAGACGTTTGTTCGTATTGCGAAAACAGTTGATAATGTCTGCGGAATAAAGGAAGCCGGAAATCCCGAAAATGTAAACAAAATCAAGCCTGCTCTGGGGGATACTGTAGATACATATAGTTTCTTTACCGGGAGCGATTCAGACTTTATTGACCAATTCGTAACAAAAGGATACACTGGAATAACATCGATTGCCGGAAATGTTTATCCGGATCAATGCAAGAGTATTGTTGATCATTTACTGAAAAATCAAACCGAACAAGCCAGAAGAATCTGGGAAAAAATTGCCGTTGGAGTTGAACTTTTGCAAAAAGCGGGAATGGTTCCAAGCATCAAGTACATCTTACGTAAGAAAAATGTTCCTGTCGGTTACTGCCCTCCTCCACTTTTGGACATTAACGACGACGTGAAGCAAGCATTAGATAAGATCTTTTTCGCATAATAAATACTATTTATTTTTCTATATTGTTCTAAATGTTTAAGATCATGATTTCATCCGTATCCAGCTTATCACCCAGTTTAAAAGTATGAGCACCGACTTTTCGGAAACCTTGACTCTTGTAAAACCTAATTGCTGACGGGTTGAATTCCCAAACGCCAAGCCAAATTGTTTTCTTGCCAAGTTCTTTTGCTTTGGAGATACATTGTGTAAGCATCTTCTTTCCAATCCCCTTTCCGGCATATCGCTTGTCAACATAGATTCGCCATAACTCTATTGCTTCTGGATCACCAACAAAGTCGTACACTGTTTTATTCTGTCTCAACTGACAGTATGCAATGGGTTTATCTTCATCATCGAATACCATATAGGTATAGATGGAAGGATCGTTCAATTCTTGTGTTTGAATTTCTGGTGTAAAAGCTGATTCAAGGTATTTCTTGAGGTCTTCAGGGGTATTGGAGTCACCAAACGTTTCCGCAAAAAGCTTTGCACCAATTTCTGAGAGTGTTGAGGCATAGCTGGAATCAATCTGCAACATTTTGATGGTCATATTGAAGGTTTAATGAAAGATAATGTTATAGATAAAGAACTCTGGTATTTATAGTTCTAAAAGAATGCCTAATGGCAACAGTCACATGGACAACCTTTAATTAGTGCTTGCTTAAATGTCCGCCACATTAAGGGAACTGTCCAAAAAGCGAAAACACGGAGATGATTGATTTGGCCAGTGCCTAGAAAAGAATTGGCGCAGCAAAATGTGGAAAAAATCAAACTAAGTGGAAAAAAAAAAGAGTTTAGATTTAATAAACAATTGGGTATGTTTCGGTTATCTTTTTCATTATCTTTCTTCCCTTTAGATGACTTCATGTTCTTTATGGATACACACAAGTGGCCATTAATCATCTTGATCGAGAGTAGTTGTTTCTGAACATTTTTGTTCGATGTTACAAACCCTTCATTATCTTATCTTTATCATTACCTTCAATAGTGAATCATTCTGGCCATTGGTGAGAAGATTTGCCATACATGGACAGAACGTTTCATTGAGAGCGCTTAGATTACTCTGCCAATCAAAACCAACTTTGTATTTTCAGAGCCAAGTTGATGCTATACACTCTTTTCGAAAAGTAAATTCGCCTGTGATCGAAAATAAATACACCCATGATGAGAACAAAATTCATGTTGCAGAAATGTAAATTC